>NDGM011207055.1:1758-19574 GCA_002564305.1 Octomys mimax | reverse complement strand
AGAGATTTTGAAGATTATTGATAAGTTGGTATTACAGTGTCATCATTTCCCTTTCATACTAGTGTGAAAAGTTCATGCTTTACTCATTCCAGCGTGATAGGAGGCGTAATTTGGAGCTTTATCTTTCCAAATGAGGCAAACCTTTTGCCAACATAAAGTGCCCTTGTACCAGACGTCAAATGTCTTTCAGAATATAACAAATGAATTCTTCCCTGTACCTCCTACAGAGGATGACAGCATTCATGCTCCTTAGAAGTAATGGCTACAGAGTTGAGAAGGGGTGGATAAGCCAGGATCTTTACATGGAAAGGACATTCCTATGGCATCAGGAATCTTGGCTCCTACTTTTGGATTCTTTCTACAGAATGACATTCTTTTTCAGTTTTTATCCCTCTTGAATACTCTGGCTTTTTATATCTTGAGTAGTAGCTTTCTGTAGTTGTATGTGTATCTGTGTGTGTGTGTGTTTCTTTTTAAGAAGGAGGATGGCATTACTGATGTGCTTTTGTAAAGGATTCAAGGTTTGGAATCTTTGGATCTTCAAAGAATGTAATTGAAAAAAATATTGTTTCTTTGATTCCATGGTGCTTACATTTCGGCAGAGTTTTCTTTTCCATCCTCAAATACAGTGTCTCAAAAGACAATCTGCCCACAATGGAAAGCTTTTAGAGCATCAAAAGTGTAGGTGAACCAAATCAGAATTAATCTCTGTGAAAATGGATACATGGGTACATGGAAGAAGTTAGAAAAAATCTAGGCAAGAGATAATACTACTGAAATGTGAAAGATACCATGTATCTTCATATTCACGGTGAGAAGGATGGATAAGGAAGAGTTGAAGAACTCCCACTGCTTAAATGATCCAGTGTCTTACCCATGGCTATGCAAGCTGGAGCTACATTAATAGGGGGCCCAGGTCACAATTATAACTACATATATTCTGACTGCACAAACCTATATGGGACTAACATAGGTAAATCAAGGCTTAACTAGAGTTAAGATGAAGTGGTCAACAGCTATTCACTTAACAGAACTGAACAGATCAGTTTTCAGGATGTCCAGCAGAATTTCCTGTTACTATCATATTAAAAGTTGTACATTTTTACTGGGGAAAAAAACCTTTAAAATAAAAAGACCTATAAACCATAGAGACAAAAAGGAAGGAACATAACAATGATCCATTTTGAATACTATAGTGTATGCCTAGAACTTTTTTCTTTATATGTGAATTCCAGTATATATACTGTCTCATTTGCTTCTTATGTTAACTATGAATGATTGATTTTTTTTTGAGGAGCCTATTGTTTAAGAGAGGTTAGGTGACTTTTCTCTGGTTACTTAGCTAGGAGGGGCTTATCCTGCTAGGATTCAAGCCTTAGCCATAGCACACAAAGCCTATATTCCTCACCAGGAATATAGGCTTCCTCTGCCTTGCCAGACCAGGCTTCATGTGCTTTTCATGGCATAAAATCAGAGCTGGGGGAATTCTGCCCAGCATCACTGGTTAGCTGAGCGCATCGCTTTCATCATGTGCCAACATGTCGTGGAAAAAAACAAAACAACAACAAAAAATTTAAAATTTCTGGCTCTAGATCTTCTATAAACTACCTGAAGTTTGGCTTGGTTATATTTTATTAGAATATCTGACAATCTTATAAAAAGTCTAACAAGAAAAAAGAATTTTTCATGGATGCTAGCTATTACATTAGTTAAAAATCTCCTATTCTTTCATAACAATGTGCCTGGGGAACTCTCACTGCCAAAAACTCATCTTAAAATGCTGAAAAGTCTGACTTTGGGTCCTATATACTGACTAATGTCACCAGCTGTGAGACAGCTTGAACATCAGAAATATGATATTTCCCACTACAGTTTGATTTTGTTAAAATGTGTTTGAAGTTCACCCTTTTATTAACTAGAATTACCACCTCCTGTAACCCGAAGGGCCCCTGAGAACAGGCTGCGAGAGCAATTCAACCTCCCACCTGCCATCAATGCATTTCCTGCAACAAATACTATTAAATTGATAACTACAGAAATAGGTCAAAATGCCTTTTCAATAGTTGCTAATGTTCCCCTAATGTTCCATAGCTTCCTTCTGATTCTTGTACTAATATTTTGTCTCTGATTGCAGAAGCAGTGAGTAGTAAAAACTGTCTAAAAGAGGGGAAAGTTGGTTGTGGTGGTAGAAGGAGGCCCTTTTACCTTTTGGGTTGTCATAACTATGAAGTAAATCTAGATAGATGCTCTAAGAGCCTGAGAGTACCAAACTTCTTTCCACTGCTGACTTGGTGACCTGGAAAAAGGCTATGTCCCTCTAAGCTTTAATTTTCTCATTGGCAAAAGGAGACTGAAGATTTTTTCAAATCTACAAAATGCTTAGAGTTTATAGGAGGTAGAAGCCCTTATTTATCTTGAGGGATTTGGGTTTTAAGCTTCCTTACACTTCTCTCAAAACCTTATATACCATGGCCTTGACTACCTAAGGTAGAAACTTATTTTCATATTTTTAAAAAGTAAGATAGTGGCAATTTTTAAAATAACAAAGACTCTCTACAATTATTCTAGGTCTGATTATTCATTATGCAAACCTACCTTTCTATCTCCCAGGGCAAAAGTTTGATTTTCTGAGTTCACATAGCCTGTGTGACTAAAGCTACAGAATGGGGGTGAGGTAAGTACTTTGGGAAGACGGCTAATTCTATGTAAACTGTTTGGCTGAAAAGGAACAATCAGTTACATCAGGCAAGAAACAGAAACCTACTTGTTAATGAGCTATATTTCAATTTCTACTACTTTGATATGCAAACATCTCATAGGATGCTTACCCTATTCATATCTTGAATTTATAATCACCTTAACAGAATCAGTACAGAGCAATTTTGAACTGAAGTTGGAGAAAGCATGGGGACAATTTTGGAACCAGGTAAGGTGAGGAATGAGATTGACATAGGAATCTGGATACTGCTGACAGAGAGGAGAGTGAAGGGAATGGCCAG
This sequence comes from Octomys mimax, assembly GCA_002564305.1. Classification (NCBI taxonomy): domain Eukaryota; kingdom Metazoa; phylum Chordata; class Mammalia; order Rodentia; family Octodontidae; genus Octomys; species Octomys mimax. The sequence goes on along the minus strand of NDGM011207055.1, from coordinate 16,575 downwards.
GACTAAAAAGAATCCAGTCCCTTTTATAGATTTTGCCTGGGAATTGTCAGGAATTGGCCAGAAACACTAAAAAAATCCCTCGGGGATGCCATAATTTAACAGTCATGCTTTTGGGCCTTCTGCTATGCCACAGTTGTCTTGTTACGGTAGGAAGTCAGCATTCATTTAAAAGGTAGAAAACTTCACCTGGGTCAGGCAAGGGTAGGCTAACCCAATCTCCTACAATTTAAATGTAGCAAGAGTACTCAGTCTGGCATTTCTCTGATCAGATTTTTCTTGCTTTCTACCCAGTCATAAGTGAGGGAGTATATATATGTGGAAGGGAGGTAAGGGAGTAGGAGGAGAGGCATTGAAGAAGTGAAACACTTTGATTTTTTTGTGAGTGAGCTTTGTGTTTCGTGAGTATCTCTATGGATCCTCTCATAATCCTGGAGAATTATTAGTGTCAGAAAGTGTTTTATAGGTTCAAAAAGGTCAACTAGCTCACAGTGGTTATTAGGTTTCTTTTGGCACAGCCTAAGAAGACATCAGTGTTTCTAAGCCTAAGAAGACATCAGTGATATGCTTCTCTCTTCCCCAATGTATTTTTATTCTCTCAGTTACAAGTGCTTAAAAACCCAGTTATATATAATTTACCTATCAAGATGGACTCCCCAAATCTTTCAAAACATGCCTAAGATCAGGACATCTAGATTCTTCAATTTAGGGTATGGGCTCAACAAACTGTCTCCAAAGACAGGCTCATTCACTTCTATACAGTATGGTCTAGACCTTACAGTTTTGTAGTTCATACTTCCAAGATCCCAGCAAGGGTGAGTGTGTATTCCTGAAGCTCAGCAAGCATCATTCTCATGAGATGTTAGATGATAGTTAAAGAAAGAAACTCCACCCTTCTAAAGTCAGTTGCTTTTGAGTAAGAAGGACGATAGGATTGATATGGACTGGAGACAGAAGGTATAGTGAGGTTAAGGATATAGGACAACCAACCAACAGGGGTACTGAAGGGTAGCCTGACAGGTATAGTAATCCAAGGCCAGGGCTGAGAGATGAGTTTATTTTTTTAGACACACTGACGTATTTGTTACATGATGGTTGGGCAGTACCAAGACTAAGATAACCTGAATGCTAGATGCTCTTTTCAAAATCTCAGTCTAATGGTCAATGCTTGTTTTAATGATTTCGTAAAAGGCAAAGACATTACTATCACAATGACAGCTATTTCTCCCAAGTATTACCCTCTAGCAAACCAAACCAAACCAAACCAAACCAAACCAAACCAAACCAAACCAAACACTTGCCTAAGACTACAGAAATTTTGGTTATAAACAAGATCACCATGATCATAATCATCTCGAGATGTTTGGGAGAGACGAATTCTTTGAGAGATTATTTGGATGGAAATCTTCAGAGTTTAACAGGGGGATAAACGTTTGAGGAATGAAAACAGATAATTTTCAGTGAAAGAAGATATATTACTGATATCTTCAGTTGGCATGTCAGGAAAAGATAAATTCCAAGGACAAGATACAGAATTTGGGAGGCTCAAGACAAACTGAAAAATATGTCTCTCTTTATTTAAAAAATCATTAAGAATTTCAAGACAGCAAGTGTAATACATTAAGTTCAGCATGGACTTTTTCATGCATTGGACCATGTGCAACTGCATGGTTGGAGATTCACGAAGCAGGCCCAGATTCTAGTTCCTGTCCCACAGTTATAAAAACCCAATTTCAAAAGACAAGCACCATCATTCTCAAAGTTCTCAGTTAACTCAAAGTAGGGATGCAGATGATTTCTGTACTAAGTATAAGAAAAATCTGGGGTTTGTCAACATACGTGATGGACTGCAACTGCACTGGCTTCAGCTACATTTGTTGCACACATTAATCCCCACTTGTCACAACCTAAGGATGCCCAGAATATTATTGTTTAAGAGTTAAAAGATACTTTCTAAAAGCATAAATTCTCCTGAAAAACAAAACAGAAAGAAAACCAAAACCAAACAAGCTAAAGTCACTAAAAAGAAGCTAAGTTTCCTGGACCCAAGTCCTATTCCTGACTGCTTTGTGGCCTTACCTTGAGTAGGTCTTGGGGATGAACACACAGATTCAGAAGCAAAAGATGAGGTCCCATAATAACTTTTCAGCTTGAGAAAAAGTAGAGGAGATAGGAGAAACTGGTCCTAGCCCAGTAGAAACTCCTTTCACTAAGAATATGCTAGCTCCCTTGTGCTCTTCTTACTATGCTAAGTTGGAGCTATGACTTCATTCTTCATGGAGGCTAAATTTCTCCTCTGTAGATGCTTGGAAAGGGCCAGAGGAAAAGCTATTAAGAGGGAAACACTCATATCTAAAAATGCACATTTATCTTCACCTGCCCTCTTATGTCATTATCATTCCACTGAGTCTGTATGGAGAAAGAAGGGATTAAAGAGCCAAGACCAACATCAAAAGAATAATAGCAGTACAGAGGAAAATGAATGGGGTTTCTTTCCCAATGATCTTACAGCTTTATGTACACTGAACCCGCTTCTTGTGACAGATGAGTGACTTGTCCATATATCTACGATGTTTGTATAGGCCTAAACTTAAAATGTCTTAGTATATATTTTTGTCCCATTTTCTGAAAAACAGGTACCTAATACAGTTTATCTTACAGCCAGAATTATATTTTGATGTTAGACCAATCACTATATCCTTAACTTAGCATTTTTTAGAAAAGTAAGTATTGGTAAAGCTTATTGTTTGCTCAATAACTTTGCACTGCTTTGAGTAGGACCACTAGGACGCTTAAACATATGGAAATGTGTCTGAATCTCTGTCATTATGCTTAGCTTTCCAAAGCCTCAATTCACAGAGGGGACAGAGTTTTAGCCATCATTTTCATGTGTCTTAGCAATTGGTGATTAACAGGGGAGGTCTTAAAGTAAAAAGAAATTGTAACTGATCTTCAAGAGAGATGCACATATGAAACCTTGATTCATTTATTTTAAAATCCTCCTCTGTGGTAAATAGAAAGCTGTAATATATACATTTATATATGTGTGCACAATCAGCTTTAGCAATACTGCTGTGAAGCAGATGAGGCTAGATGTTTTTCTATTTATTTGACAAATACAATATTACATAGACAGGTTAAGCAATTTGTCCTGTAAAGAAGGGTGGAGCTGTGCTCTTCTCTTATACTGCTCTGAAACTGGGTAGCCATTATTTCTAGTGACTTCATCCAAATGCTGGACAATGCAATTTTCCTGAAAAATATTTTAATATATCTCTCATTCCATTTTGCTTTCACTCTCCTCTGAGATTATGATAAACTATTGGTAAATGTGGCTGATCTATATTTATATGTGTTCATCATGAGCTCTGATGGGTTTTAGCACATGAAAAAAAGGTCAGAAAATATCTCTGAAATTCTGGGACTGTTAGTCTGAGTTTGTACGAAGTTGATGTCAGCACTGTGATGTCTTGGACCCTCTGTTAGCACGAGCTTGTCGACTGGTTCTGAAGTGATCCAGTGCGAAGCAAGGGCTTCTCTGAGGCAGGTCCTGCTCATCAATACCCACTGTTCTCCTGAGGCCTCAGACAAAGGCCAGAGCATTCTGTTGCACTGTCAAACTGCTTTAATTTGGAAATTTTCTGTACTGTACAATAGGGCTGCACCTTCTTAGTTCCTGTCCTTAAGTGGTCTTTCTCCATTTTGGCGTGTATTTGCATGTCATTTATGGTGACACATTTGGCAAATAATGAGCATCACTGTTATCTGGCCAGGAAAAGACTATTTTGGTATTATGTTAACTCCTTATTATCTCTTTTGTCAGTTATTTGTCTGACTAAAAAATAATCCTAGATTTATTGACTCTTGTCATGCTTGTTCTTTAACTTCTAGTAAATGCTTAGGAAATACAATTTTTATTTTTAATCTTAAACAGAAAACAATTATCAAAGAAAACCAGTAGAAAAATATAAGATGAATCTTAAAGATACCCATAACAAACTTTTAGTTCTGAAAATTCTTGCTCACTTATTTCTGAATGCAACATTGCCAACACACTAGTTTTCCATGCCATTTTTACAAAATGAGAAACAAAATTACAAATTTCTTTTCTGATGGAAGTAACTATAATCTGAAGCCTGTTAGCATTTGAGTCAATGTGAAACCGGTTTTAGCGATTCTCATAAAAAAAGACTACACTATCAATACCTTTCACAAAGCTGCTTCTGCTTAGTACCCAGACTCCACTATGAATGCTTCTGTCCCTGTAACAACCTTGGCTGGTTGACATCCCATCGGGTACACTGTCTGCAGTTGCCACTCAGACATGTAGAGTGTGTATTTGCAGATGACACACAGTGGAATAGGAAGGAAACAGAGCTCTGTCGTACCAGTACATGTATTGTAAGGAAGTAGTTACACGGCAACTGCTTTGCTCTTTTATATTCTAAGCAACACACCGGTGAATATATTTCATAATGAACATATTCAACATTTTTTTATCAGTTCAATACATTATTCATGAATATAAGATAGAAAAGACTTAGTAGATTACTAAGTCTGGAGCCTCTTTGCACCTTTCTCTCCCCAACTGTTGATGCTAGCTCAAAAACCAAAACTGAAACAAAAACCAAAAAACCACCACCAATAACAAAATAAACAAAAAACACATAAGCAAAACAACAATTTATGAGCTTTATAAGTAAAAGGAAAGTTCAAAAGCCTGCACTCCAGTGGGAATGAGCAGAGTGTTGCTGTCTTTAGAGAACTGCTGGCTCTTCAGGAAGAAGGCAGGCTAAATCAAGGGGATGTCAACTTCCCTCCTTGAGATCCCAACTCAAGGTAAAGCCCAGGAGGCAATGACACACTTTTGAACAGGTGCTTATTTTCAGTCTCTTTAACACGGCGTAGACTCAGGACTTAGCACTCTTCTTTCCAGTTTGGACTTCAGATAATAATGATTAAAAAACCCCCCATAAATGAATAGAATTAAAACTACTAGATAATGCTCCCTGGGATTATCTGTACTATCAAGATAGGAAAACTTTGCAGATGCTACTGTCTCTCTAGAGGAATAAATGCTTGCATTTTAATATTCTCAGCAGCTGGTTCCTGTTGAATGCCATCAGGATGATTCAGCCACCCACCAGGAACACCAGTAACAGCAAGTGCACACACAGAAATCTGCAAAACTTTCTTCTTTTGATGCCAACACCATTACACTGGTAGCGTCAAAACCCTTTATGGATTTACCAGCTCAACTAAATGTGACCTTGTTCTCCTCACAAATACCAGCTCACTCTGAAATAAAAACAACTTCTGGCTGATTAAAATGCAACATTCTTCCTGAGTTGAGCGCACCCCATCATCAGCCCCTCCTCGGCTGTGTCCACATTCTCTACCTCTTTTTCACTGTTTCATGAAACTTCAAATGAGATCCATTTACACTCAGCATCCACTATATATGCTGTCCTGCTTACTGCTGAGCATATGCACTTAAAGTTATAGCTCTTCGTTTAATTGCCTCAGGTTATTTTATTGTTGTTCTTTCTAAGAAGTTTTCTATTTTCACAGAATGTGCTAATATGCCTGGAAAAACAGAAATGTGTAGATAAATTGTTTTGACCATAGGCTTCACTAATACATGGTGACTATACCGTACTCTAGCTAGTTAAAATTCTATGGTTTCCTTTTGCTTCAAATCTAGACCAGATTATACACATAAGGGAAGAAAATGCCAAAGATGACAGCTAACTATCAAAAATATCCCAGTGCCTCATTTTCCAGTCTCCGAAATAAAATCTAAGGGCATTCAACACAGATTCAGGTGCCCTAAATGGCCATGAAAATATATGGCTGAAGAGGGGAGCTATAAATTTAATACACAGTTGGCTTATAAGAGATGCAACTAAGATTAAATTCAAGATCTTGACCAGCTCTCCAAAGTGAAGTTTCTAGTTCAGTCTACAGAGAGATACTAATAAACTCATTAGTCACTTAAACTAGAAATATAAGCTGATACATCTGGGGATGCTGCAAAGAACCATTGTAAGTGCTGGGATCTGAAGGGAACCTGAAAGATAATGTGGCACTGGAAGTTTACAGTATGTAACAAAACTGTGCATGAGTCAAGTATTGGCTATGACCACCACTATTCTAAATCTCCAAGACAGAAGCAATAAGTCAAATACAGACTTGGGTAAAAGAGTCAATACATTTTTCTTCAGTTCCTGTTATGTAAAATTCATTGTGTTCATTGCATGAATAGGTCTTGAACTCAACCAGGTCAATCTATGATCTCAAGAGTTACATTAAGGGGTAAGAATTAGAGAAAGGAGGACATTAATAACGATAGTGTAGTCATAGAACAATAGTGATTCTGAGTGATAATCATGAACTAATCATTGCACTAAGAACTTCACAGGTTTCATTTAATGTAAATCTTACAATCTCTTGGTAAGGTAGGTATCATTTTCCTCATTATAGATGTGGAAAGTGAGGCATTGTTAAAGTAAGTACATTGGCTAAAATTACAGAGTTGCTTTCATTATTACAAATGAATATGCAAATAATTAATTGATAATATAGAATATGACAAGAACCATAAGGCAAAAACTGTCAGAGAAGTAAAGAAAACAAAGTTTATTTTTTGGGGGACTATGGAGGGGAATCGATAGGTAAATGCAATGCTTGCTTAGGAAACAAGGAATAGTCCATTTTCTAATGTATGTAAGCTTGCTAAATCAGCACTGTCTGGTTAGAATTTATACTCTGGTAAGCTAATAAAATACACTGGTATGTACAGGAAGATTTTTAGGAAGAGGGATTTCTTTCTAAAACAAATTTCTAAATACAATTTATTAACAGTTTTTTCTTCTTTCTTCCTTTCCACTTCTCTCTCTCTTTCTCTCTTCCTCACACTCCCTCCTTTCTTCCCTCCTGCCTCCCTCTCTCTGTCTCTCTTTCTCTGTGTCTGTGTCTGTCTGTCTGTCTGTTTCTCTCTCTCTCTGTGTCTCTGTCTCTCAGTGTCTCTGTCTCTGTGTCTTTGTCTGTCTGTCTGTCTGTCTGTCTCTCTCTCTCTCCTTGGAGCAGAGGGAAGAAGAAAAATTAAACAGACAGCTATAGGGGACTAAAGAGTATACTAACTCCATAGATCTTCTAGAGAGTGCACGGATCTAGGTGTATTCTTCATCATTCCTCACAGCACCTTGTTCTAACTACACATCCTTCCCCAGCCTTATCTAAGGTAAAGTTATCAGTACAGAAATAGGAAACACAAGACTTTGGTTCTTTTTTTCTCTTAATTATTCCTGGAACATCATCCATGCTTTAGTGCTCAAAATCTGTTTGGGAATCAATTTCATGGTTTAGAGTACAGTAAAGAGAATTTTGAGTTCTAATCTCAGTTTTGCCTTTCTCATTGTAAGATAGTTTTATAACTTTTTTGTGTTTTAGTTTTCTTGTTGGCAAAGTGAATATAGAATTTTTTAAGCTGTTATGTATAACTATCCTTTTGATAAAAATAAAACTTTGTGTTTCTGCAAATTCTGTTTCCTTTTCTCATTTGGAATCCATGGTTAATGGAAATAAATGTATAGCACCCGTGGTCCAGGAAAATTTGTGTAGCTTCAGTTTCCCTATTTATTAGGCTTTACTTTAAAATTATGCTTTCCAAATACAAACTACTGTACATATGATAAAGTGTATAAAACTACATATATTTAAAATATATATTTATTTATTTCAAATTTTAGTTGTCCTATAGTGGATATTCCAATATTTTTTTCTGGAGAGCTAGTTAATCCACTTACCCATATTGAGATATCTATAGTTCCTTTCATTTTTAAGATGCAATGATTTTGATTGATGTTGAAATTTGCTTTGCGACACTTAAGTCAGAGCTTTTTCAACTTCAGACAATAAAATAACAAGTTTCTATACCAATTACACTTATATGAACCTTGGGCAGATGTATAATAGGCTCTTTACAACTATTATCACACTGGACAACTGTATTTTATGATGTGAAAATTTCCTGTAAAAATGAACTCTATAGTTGATTATATCCTATATGAAAAACACTGACTTTTAAAATCCACTTTTAAGCTCTTCTTTTTCATCTCTTCATTTTGTACCCAGGCACAAGCTTTAAACATCCCCAATAACTAAACATTAGTCCCCACTCTGTCATGGCTTCTATATCTCACTCTTGTGACCTTGCCTACTGAGTTCATTCTTCCTGATGTAAGCACACATGCTTCATTGCAGTTACACTCGTCACAGTGTTCATTAGAATTATCATCATCCCTACTCTACCTTAGTTCAACAAAACTAAATGTGTTTCTGCAATTTGTTATTTTAATTTCTTCAGTAAGGATTTTTTTATCTAGATACAAAATTTTACTGTTTGATCAATAAATACCTCTTCAGCTAAATGACTCAGAAAAATTGGTAGACATTCATGGAAGCAAAATCTTTGTCGAGAGATTTTTATAAATCTAAACAGTGGCAGTTTATTGACCTCGAATCCACTGGTTCAAAATTTATTAGTGTCAACTTAATCTGTCAAAGCAATCTATTAAAGTAATAAGTATAAAAATATGCATCATTTATGTATGATTTGAATTTAGTACATTAGTGAAGAATCAATGTATTTTTAAAGAAATATTAAATCTGATGTACACTGACTAATTCACTGATTTTCTGATATAGTCTAAAATATTATTTTGCTGTCATTAAAACTTTCTTTTTTAAAATAAAGAGTACACAGATGGTAAAGTGATAATGTACTTTACTGTAAAAAAATTCTATAAGTCTTTAACTTTTGTTATTTCAGTGGCCATAGTATATATGGATAAATATCCAAAGGCTTAGCTTCAGGAATTTTTCTTTTACTAAAGTCTGAAAATGCCTAAAGAAAGAGTTGAATGGTTGGCATTTCATCATTGATGTTTATGTGTTAAGGCTTACAATGCTACCTTTAAAAGATATATGTGTTTATTTTCATGTTCAATCAGAAGTATAAGGTTTTAGGACTGGGAATGGATTACAGATCGTTCTCTCCTGGTTATTTTTGGCTTTAAGTATATTGATCATTTTATCATTTTCTTGTTTTAAACTGCTTTAAACACAGCACAAATGTTATTCTCATCATGCCAGAAATGGTTTTGGAATTGATTTTGAGTTTCCATCAATTTTACTCTTTGCACTCTGTGAGAAGTTTTTCACTTGCTCAAATTTGAAAGTACAGTTTTGTTCAAGGATAGAAGAGCACAACATTTAGACAGCCTTAGCTGGCCAAGAAAGCTCAGATGTTCTACTTTACAAAGGAATAAAAATCATTGCCTTTATTACCATGGACTTTGTTGAAAATACTGAAGAATCATTCATACGAATGCAGTTTCAAGGACTTCCTCCCTCTTTCTTTTCACATTAATGTACGACAAAAGCATGTATCTTCTAAGAAGGCAGTTTGATTGGTCCAGGTTGGCACTGTTTCAGTATTTGGCCTACGGCGGCTGCTTAGGAATAATTTTGTCTCATCCTCTCTATTTTCCTGGACCGTATCGGACTCAGACACGTGGTGTGGAAAGGAAATCCAAGTTCTTTAAAAATGCTATTTCTTTTGTAACTAATGCCAAGACCAGTTTTACTTTGGCCAAATGATCTTATCAAGATTTAACAAAAGATATTCAATAATCTCTCCAATGTGTGAGATCACGTTAGGCTATGGAAGATAATTTATTATATATATTACACATACTTTGTTATTCCTGGTAGTGGGGATAGACATGGTTAAACTTATTTTATTTACAATAATTTTGTGGCAATTATTCATTTTTATTAATTTAAAAATAAATAAGTAGTATTTTCACATTTTAAACAGATATTGAAACCTATTTTCACTTATTGTTGAAGTCATTTTGGGGTCTACAAAGGCACTTTACTAACAAAGCTTCTTTGCCTTCACAGCACTGTCACAATTCAGAATCTGTAACATTTCAGCCAGGTTCTCTAGACTAATTGGATGAAACAATTGCATTACAGTATTAGGATGCCTTTGCAGAATCAAATGAAAGGAGGTCTGCACAGTTCAGATAGCCTGAATGATTTACCACGAATAAAGCCAAAACCCTGTATGTGCTATGTATTTTTCTAAATTTACAGTACTAATCATTTCTTTCATAAATGCTAGTATTCAACTTCACACTTCAGAATATCAACAAATACAGGGAGAATTTTAGATAGATAAAGTTCATTTGTCTACCTGTATCCTCACTGCTCCCTGCATTTTTGTGCTTCGGGCATGCTTCACGTATTTTGAAAGTGCCAGGAATCTTTTTTCCCTGCCATGTAGACCTGGATTTTACATGTGTAATATCACACACCTTAAAACAGAAAGTCCCACACACTAGAGTGGGACATTAATTTAAATGCAGACATAGGGAGAAGAGCTCCATCTACTGAATCAGTCTGATCATAGATTGTACCCTATAGTTATCCCATTCACTACTTTCAACCACTTAACAACCCTGGAGAGAAAAGTTATAGATATGAGCATCCATAAGGAATTAGCTGTGAGCTTGATGCTACTTTAGACATTTCCTAGATAACCTAACCTGCTTTTGTCTTCCGCCCTTCCCACTTTATAACAACAAAAATGGTATGCTTTGCCATATTAACTATTTCTTCAAAGAAGTATAAAGCCACTGTTTTTTTAAAGGACAAGCTTCAGATAAAGGGAAAGTCAGAGAAAGAAAATCTAACTATCTGGTAGGCTGAGTTGATTAAAAAAGATGCAAAAAGAACAAGGGTAGCCTACTTACTCCTCCGATCATTGCTGGGGAAGTCTGTAGTCATCCAGGATCGGGTCTTCTTGGCTGTCCCTGGCTGCAAAGTGTTGTGGCATTGCAAATTTGCTGTGGCTTCGTGAGATTATGGGGATATGCTTCAGCAAGCCAAAAAAGTTGCAAACAAAATTTAAGAGAGAAAAAAAAGTACAAAAACAGCTGATCTTACTGGAGAAGCTCTTGGCATTTTCCTACATATGCCACAATTTGCTCTGGTATTTCCTGGTTCTATGATCAGAAAAATTATCATATATTTATTACTGTGTTTTTCAGGGTTGGTGATGATATAGTGGGGACAAATACTCCAACCAAGGAGAATCAAGGCAAAGATCACTTCTCCCACTTGTTACAAAGCCTTCTATGTAATCACAGGTTAAAAAGTTTTCTCCTTAGACTACTGAGGACATATAGAAACCATATAAAGAAAAAAAGATGGCCATACTCTTTCTAGATTAGAAAATTATAAAACTTAACACACTAAAAGATACAGAACAAAACAAATTATTTGTAATAAATATGAATGTTAATATAGCATCATAAAATGTAGAAGCATGCAAGATTTATGCAAATATAAATTAAGATAAATTATTAGAATATAAATGGATTTTAATAAGCATATATACATATGTATATGTAGCAACAGTTTATTGAATTTTTAAATTACAGAAAAAATATAATAAATTTACAATTTGCCTCAATAGTAAACCTTTTTAATGAAAAAACAATTAATACAAATGTGAAGTGGCTTTATGTCTCTTTCTCTGTGGATATATGTATATGTCTGTACAAAGTAGTACTGACATCAAAAGGTGATATGCTGAATGAAAACTAAAACTTTTAGTTATTTCAAATTGACTATTCAAAAATATAAGCATTAATCTGGTAGGTTTATTTTTCTTTCTTTTCTTCCTTTTTAAAACACATTTAATTTTCAGGTTCTGTTTTAAAGCACCAAAGGAAAAACAAATTAGAAGAGCATTGCATATCAGTAAGTATTTTGTAAAAAAAATCATTTGCATTTATTAGAATATTTAGAGCTAAAAAAAACCCTCGGCTAATTGGATTTTCTTTAAGCCTTTTCAAGACAAGTTCAGTTGTGAGTTAAGAATAACTATGAGAAATTTCACCTCAAAAGGTAATTTGCTTGTACACTTATAAAGCCCTGAAAAACAAGATTATTTTCTCCATAACTATAACGAAACAACTAATGAAGAAGTATATTCTGGCAAGAATCAATAAGAATTGTGAAGCCTGAGAGGGTCATCGCAGACTTGAGAAAGGTAACTAAGTGAGGAGACATCAAACGGAGCTAATGGAGATAAAACATTCTGCAAAATGGAAAGTGTTAACAATCACTGACAGGAAAGGACATACTTTAACAGCGATGACAACAACAAAACAAAATAGCCAGAACAACTGGAAATATACATCTGCAGAAGTAAAGTATGACTACTCCTTAAGCAAGAGGAGACCCTACTTCTTTTTCATTCCCTGTGGATGACTGGCTTAAAGGGGAAAAAAAAAAGCTTGTACAAAATATACATGTGTTCCTTTTCTGGTATTATTACAGGCCCACCTAGATTTAGCTTTCGATTCCAGATGAGATCAGGCATGTTCAGACTAGCACATCCCTGCTCTGAAAGCACAGAGCTGCTATCATTTCACTAGCAAATTCTCATATCCCTAAATTTATGCACAGTAGATGCCCTTAAAAATCTGCAAATTTTCTGTTTCAGTCAAATGCCTCGGTAAGTCAAAAATTTTAAAAATGTACTGTGCTAGGAATAAGCTGAAAAGTTAAGGCAGACAACTGTTATAAGAAAGGAAAGTTGAACATTACTTACCCTAGGTATCATGTGCAAGCCTTAATGGGGCAATTTACTTTTGTTCTATGATATTTAGAAGGGTATCCAGGTCTGAACTCAGCTCTCACTCTTTTCCCTGCTGGAAAACTGAGTAGACTCACTGAAGGTGCCTCAGAGACAGATCATACAAATCAGCAGCCTTACCTGTGGCCATTCAGAAGACTGCACTTTGGTGTGTGTTTAAAACTATGAATAAAGTCAGAGACAGCGCATGCTCAGCAGGCAATTTAAAAATATTTATAACATTGTTGTTTCAAAAACAAATTTCTTCAAACAAAGCAAAACTCACATTTCTTATCCATGCCAAGTTTAACGTTCTGAGACAAAGCTGTTTTGGAGTTTGCTGTTGGTGGGGGGACTTCTAAAATTTTTTGTTGAACGAAAAATAGTTCTCTTTTCCTTTTTGGATACTTTTAAGGAGGTGGAATAAATTTGCCTCTGAGCTTCAACAAAATTCACCTCTGGTTATGATAAAGTGTTACAAATTTAAGATCTGTAAATAAGAATTTCAATAAAACAACAAATTAACAACTATTGGTTTAAAGAATGTAATGATCATTTAAACCTTCAAGGTATCCTGTTTGTTACTATACAAAAATATATATGGATACAAACAGGACATACAGTATTATGTGAAACAGCTAAAATAATGCATATATAATTGTTTTCATACTTAGAGAAGTTATCTTTTTCTTTGCTAAAAAATATGAACTCTTCAAAACTGAAAATTAAATACATCTCAATTTTAGGAGTTGTAGTGATTATTATCAGTGTAATTTATCTTTTTTCACAGCAAGCATGGAGAGGAAGACAATGCTGATACAATCACATACTGATTGGTTAAATTTTGAGGTATAAAAAATAAAAATTTGATTTCAAACAGTTTTTAAAGAACTAATTACAGAAGAAATATCTGTATCATTTCTGCCTGGGAATTTTTATTCGTCTTCCAGTAGAATACTAAATACTACAGTTTTATACCTATCACTAAACCCTGATCGGCCCCGCAAGTCTCAGAGATCTTATTTAAATCTCTTATTTAATTTTTAAGTCTCTGAATGAATTTTAGCTCCTGCTCTACTTTCCAGGGGTGCTTATTTGGCTTTCCAAAAGCTCCACAGACACATCATTCACTATCTAATGTTTTCAAGCTCAAAAGACGGTGCTGAGAGAGAGAGAGAGAGAGAGAGAGAGAGAGAGAGAGAGAGATCAAAAACCCCAAGGATTTAAAAGTTTATTAAAGTGAAACTAGGAGTGCGGATTTGAAGAAGTTCCTTCTACTTTTATTTCCCTCTCAACTCAGCACAGGTGTTTCCTAACTTAAGCTGCTATGCATGCTGATGAGGAGGAGGGTTAAATTAAGGTGAGGGAGTGGGCCAAGGGCTGGTCAGCAAGCATTTAGGATCTCTGGCTTCATGTGTTAAGGCATGTGTTTTCAAACTGACCACCCCACTAAGCCTAGACTGAGGTTTCTTTCTCGCAAATGATTAACCAGTATACTGAAATAATTAAAGCTTTGTCCTTAAATAAAGCAACAGATCAACGGAACAAAAACAAAGATAAAAATTACACACACATATGCATATGTGCACACACACTCTCTGACACACACTGATACAAAAAACTAGCGGGTGAGGGGAGAAGGAAATTAAATAAAAGAAAACAAACAGAGTCCTAACAGGCCATTCTCCGAAAAGGAATCTAAATAAAAAGTCATATGATATCTGATAGTGCAGGACACGTCGCCAAGAACTGGAGCGGATTGCCTCCAGGAAGAAAGGGCCAGTGTATTCCAGCTCAAAGAGCTTTTCTTTCCTCCTCCTCTATTTTTTTTTCCCTTTTCTCCTCGACTGTGAATGTGTTACTCTCAGGTCAGATCCATGAAGAATCCCAGAATGACAGTATCACCTTTCACTGTATTCCTGGAGCCACAACTAGCTGATGGGAGCTGCCTAAGTTGGGATCAAGCGAAGATACTGCAGCTTTCAGTAAGAGCCTCTGCTCTGAGTTTCTCTGTCTTTTTCAAAATCCCTCTTGGTGACATCAAAAACAGAGAGAGAGAGAGAGAGAGAGAGAGAGAGAGAGAGAGAGAGAGAGAGAGAGACAGA
>NDGM011207043.1:2552-16010 GCA_002564305.1 Octomys mimax | reverse complement strand
TAGGAAGGGACTCTGCTGCTGAGCTACTTCCTTGGCCTAAAACCATATCATCAATGATCTTAAAAATATGTACTTTTTTCACTTCATTAGTAAGTGTAAGTTTTCAGAGAATTTGGAGACAAAATAAAATCTTTTATTTGTTGGCGGTATAAACAAAGGAAAACATGTAATTTCTTTTTCTTCAAAGGGTATAAAAAAGGATGACAGTAGATGTATAAAATGAAGATTTTGAACAGAAATTAGGAAGGCCAAGATTTCTGCTTTTTAAGGTTTATTTATTTATTTATTTATTGGGTACAGGGTCTTGCTACACAGCTCCGACTCATACTGATCCTACTGTCTCAGCCTCCCCAGTGCTGGGCCACCACACCTGGTATCAGTAGCCAGCACAGCACGGGGCTGGCATGGCATGCGGGTATCGGGGATAGAATGTGGGTCCTTGTGCTTGCCAGGCTGGCACTTAGACCACTGAGCTGTATCCCTGGCCCCAAGATTCCCAATAAATAAGAACATCGCATTTGTTATAATAACAGAATTTACAGAGTTTTTAAATCCATGAAAAGAAAATAAACATAAAACAAAAAAGAAATTAAAACATTTTTAAAAGTAATCCCAATCCATTTAGAAAACCTTGCACATTTTAAGTCTTGTATAATATGGGAAGAGAAGAGGATGAGAGTGAATTTCCAGGCAAAGACAACCCCAAATATTTGAGAATCTAAAAAGAGTGAAGAAGTTACCAGTATAAGAATTTCAGGAAAAGTGGGGCTGAAGAGATAGTTCAGTAGAATAAGCAATTGCATGGCAAGAGTAAGGGCCTCAGTTCAATCCCTAGTTCTGAAAAATAATAATAATTTCAGGAAAATCAGAAAAAGAACAATTTTAAGAATTTCAATCACCACCAGAAGGCTAATCTCAAGAAGCTGAAACTCAGGTGAGATGCACAATCTTCAGGGAGACAAGTTTCTGAGGTCCACAGGATTCAAATCCCAACATATGAATCTCATCTCTTTGTCTCTGTCTCTGCCTGGTTCTGTTGCTCTTATTTCTTATAGTAACAAAGAAAAAAGTAAAATATTAGGAAGTAAAAAGATATGAAATAATCATAATGGATAATTGTGGGCAGAATTACTGTTTTTTATTGTTACTCTCCATCTGTAGAAACAGAAAATTTTGAAAGATGGAAACACACAACGCTTACAACAGCAGCATTTGCTGGATGCTTGGAATATAACAGCCAATGAGATAACACACTCATCTGTGTGTGTGAATATTATGTGTCCTATTTCAGAATTGTCTGTCCCTATCTGCATAGCTTCTGCATTAAAGAATAGTTACACTCAAGGATTAATACTAGGTATTTGGGATTATCAGAATTCTATGAGAGTTGGATTCTTTGTTCAATATCTTCTCAAACTTTCAAGTTATCCAAGGAGATGCTTCGCTGCAAGTTCTTACTGTTGCATAATATATTTTCCAGTACCCAACAATGAACTTCCTGTGCACTACTATGTTATAAAGTGCATAATGTAGTTTTCTGGCATGTCAGGTCTCCATTTCTTGACTCAACTTGTCTCAATACAGAAGGAAAAAGCTGTCCTGAAATTACTAATAGGTTAAAATCATAAAGATTGTTTCTACTTCACCATGTGAGTTTACTTTGTACTAACAAAAATCTCCTCATTTCAGTCACTGAAACCATCAATCTGACAGAATCTGTACCTCAAAAACAACATCTCATATTCAAAGAATGATGGAAAAGACGTCATAAATAATTCTACATCATCTCTAAATCCACCTAGAAATGAACCTATCACTTGCATGTAGGTTTCTTTGAACAAAACAAATTATACTTCTATTCCAGAGAACAAACACATGGAAAGACAATTTCACTTCAGGGAGTATTAAATATATCTTTTAAAATGAATACAGTCTCCCCCAGTTGGCTGTATTCTCCATCATCCCTCAGCACATGTTGTCCTTGTCTCTCAGTAATTAGGCCCACATAATTTCTCAATAAATGCTCTGGCATCTCTATTTCAATAATCCTCTAATTCTCCCCTTCTTGTTTACAGGACAAAGGTTGTTGCTGCATTCTAGTCTTGTCAATACATATTTCCTTAATTTTAGTTTATACTGTAACTCTGTGCCCTTTCAGCCTTTCCTATTTTAGATCCCACACCAGAGGTCTGTCTGACCCTTCCTCTCTCCTTGTTCTCAGAATATCCTTACATATCATAAAGGAGACCATGCCACCGGTTCTATGAATTCTTATTTAATTTATTTCTTCTTGGTCACAAAAAAGCACTGTAGGGTTTACAGTGTTGGTGCTTGCAGTGGGGTTGCAGCTCTGTAATGACATTCTGGAAGATGATGGAGCTGCAGGCATATTCAGCATGTGGAGGGGCTGGCTTAAAATTTCCTGTGTAAGCCTTTTCTGT
The DNA here is from genome assembly GCA_002564305.1 of Octomys mimax. Lineage (NCBI taxonomy): Eukaryota > Metazoa > Chordata > Mammalia > Rodentia > Octodontidae > Octomys > Octomys mimax. The sequence continues at coordinate 13,569 of NDGM011207043.1, read as the reverse complement.
CATAGCACAAAGGAGATAGTATTTAAGAAGATAACTTCATAAAATTGAAGCCACCACTATGGATATTGGAGATTTTCAAATGAGGAAGGATTTCAAGGAGAGACACTAAATCTGCACCAAGTACCATGTGAGCAGTAAATGTGGATGGAATTCATTCTTGAGTTTCCAGCTTGTTACTGTAATACTGACTACCGAAAATGTGCTTAATAAACTGTGAAAATAAATCAAGAGACAAAGTGGAATGAATGAGGGACGACTAAATAGATCAGTGGATTAAAGCACCTTCAAGAAGGCAGAGGGGCCAGGGTTTCGCTACTGTGGCCTGCCATGCTGGCCCCACCCCCAGGGCACACTGAGACAGAAATTGAGACTGGGCGTGATGGTGCATGCTGGTAATCCCAGCTCTTGGGAGGCTGTAAACAAGCAGATTTCTATGAGTCCAATCAAGCAGTGAGACTGTGAGCATCCTGTAGACCCTTTCCTAAAATTAAAAAAATTAAATGGAATGAATGGAACTATGTAAACAGGCACAACATTTTGTAGAATTAAAATCATTATAAATATTTTAGTTTCTATTTCTTATGCAATTTAATCCCTTAAAAATAAATTGATGATACATTGAAATAAGGTTAAAGAACAAAATTACAAATAAGGTGCTAATTTCACAGAAACCCCTATTTAAATTTCCCCCAGAAAATTTTTCCTAGATAAATCAAAGGATATTCAGCATTCTCAAGAATTTCAGCATGCATCAAAACAATAAATATGTATAGACTTCATTCCTATTTCAATTTCTTCTTGAGAGAAAAAAACTAATAATTTCTCTTTTCCTGGGCCTTGTTGATCACTGATATCACAGAGCTATTCTCTCAGCCAATTATCCTGTAGGTCCTATCAAAAATCCATTATGTCTAGTTAATCATAATACTAAATCCAATTTCAAAGAATATGTGATAAAGAGTCTCTCAAACAAATTACAGACAATTGCTGAGCTTGACTCAATTTAGATGGAGTTCAAAAGCATCTCTGTCTCTGTGTTGCATCTCCAAAGGATCTCTTGCTCACAACGCCCTCATCTCCAATGTGGCCTTTGGCTCTCCGCACAGGCGCAACTCCCCATCTCAGTACTACCCACATGTGAAGCATCTTACAACGATGACTGAGTTTCTTTCTTTCTCTAACAACATTCTTTTACCTAAATAGCTACATCAGTTTTCACTTAGAGTTCTTTCTCTCCTTCACATTGTGAACTTTGTTTTCCTGCATTGTACTGAAAATTCTCTAAGTTCACCTAGAAACTACTCAGGTGAATCCAAATATTAAATCAACTTAAACCAGTGAGACCCGGAAAGAACTGACTATCCATGGAAACCTACACATGCAACCACACCATACGAAGTGAGTTCCACCCATTGCTCAAAAGGCGCTGAGTATGGGAACTCCACTGCTTCTTCTTTTTTTTTTTTTTTTTTTTTGGTGGTTGGCTCAGTCTGGTGTGGCCTGTGGTGCTAGGATTGAACTGCGGTCCCTATGCTTTGCCTAAGCTTGCCTAAGCAGGTGCTTTAGACTGCAGAACTGTCTCACCAGCCCACCACTGCTTTTTAAAGAAATCTACTCACTAATTGGCAAGATCTGTTGATTATATACTGAATGTAATGTCCTACTTAGTATATAAGTCAAATTAACCAAACTCTGCTTTAAGAACAAAAGAAAACAACCCTTCTCCCTGATTTCAGAACATGTTTTAAAACATTTTGCAGGTAAACTTTCCATCCTTTTTCCTCTCACATACTCTCCTATATACTAACCATGCATTGTTTTGTTGTTTGCATGGTAAATTCTTTTTAAGTAATTAGCATTATATTCTTTGCTATTCAGTTTATAAATGTGATCGATATATGAGAATAGTGATGATAATGGTATGGGAAAATTATATTTAGTAATTCTGTGATAACTGTAACCTGTCAAGTAGTTCTGGATTTCTACTATCACACTAAGAATTCTATAATTCCTCGCTGTGCTGTTTTATGCAATGAATTTTGTTTCCCCAAAGTTGGTAGGTGACAACTTTGATGCAAATATGACTGTCTTTTTACCTAGGCCATTTAAAAGATAATTACAACTAAATGAAGTTGTGAAGCGAACCCTAATCCAACATAGCTAGAGTATTTCTAGAGAAACAGACAGCAAGAGTACACATACACAAGGGCAAGGCTTTGTGACAACTCAGCCTGAGGCAGCCATGGATAAAACAGAGGGCTCTGACATGAAGCCCCGCCTGCCAGAAGGCTTATCTCAAACGTCAGCCTTCAGAACTGAGCAATAGAACTCCATTGTTTAAGTCAGGCATTCCATGGCAGTTTGTATGGCGGATGAAACAGGCCAGTATAATGGGTATTACCTTAATTTCACTAATGGGAGCAACTGCTTTATTCTATAGGAGGAAGTGTGATCTCTCCAGGAATATAGAGTAATCCAGGATCAATAGATTTAACCATCCATATTTTTTTTACTTTACAGAATAGTTTCACTTTACTTAATCTTAAAATAATATGATAAATATTATCTCTACATAGTGCATAAAAATGAGGAAATGAAGGCAGCATACCAAAAAGTTTTGATAAAAGTAGTTCATGGATCAGGGATGCAGCTCAGGAGCACAATGCCTGCCTGCCAACCTTGAGGTCATGAGTTCAATTCCTAGTACAGAAAAAAGAAAAAAAGAAAGATATATCAGCAATGCTCCTGGAAGCAGGCAAATTACAATAAGAATCAAGGCCAGTTGATGAAACTAAGTTGTGAACAGTTTATAATTTTGCTTTATGTAGTATTAAGATAAAATGGCTTAAGTACTGGGGAAAAATTAAATGAGGGCAAATACAAAAAAAAATGTTACAAAAAGAGATTCCTTTCCAAATTTTAAGTAAAAATGAAAAAAGCACAAATTTTGAGTAACAGTAGACATAAAATATGTAAGCAGAATGAATACAATCTGTAATAAGAGACATACTAAAGATTTGCTTGCTCTAAACAGTAAATGCCAAAATGTGGAATGAAAAAGAATGACTTCTTCAGACATCTAAACCATCTTATTGAAATCTTTATTATCGTTGTTTTCCTAAGCCAACAAATTCTGTTTTCATTTTCCACAGTAATCCATAAATTATGGGAGCTAAAAGTTTAGTGTCAATATAAAATCTATTTGTATTTTCTCAAAAGTCCCTCACCTTCCTGCTAGGTGGACACAAAACACTTAGAGATCATAAAATTTCATACACTTCATTTTCTGTTTTTTCTTTTTTGGAAGAATGGAGAATAACAAAGCATGCTGCATAAGAATATTTTGAAGATTAAATAAACTAATACATATGAACAAAATGCTTAGTACTTGAAAAAGATTATCACTTAATATTATTAAATATTGAGTCCTTTTTCAGCAAGAAAGTTAACACATTTATACCATTTCAAAGCTTATGAAAATCCTGGCAACACTGCTTGCATACACATCTTAGTTTTGGTGGATTTTCACAAGTTCCCCTTCATATTGATTCAAATGACTTTAGTCACTTTTGCTTCAATCATTCCCATAATGCATGACATCACAGCTTATTAATTTCATCAGAGGACCTCCTAACAAAACTTCAGTGTATGAAGAAAAGGGGAAAACCTAAAACCTTTGGTCAAAATTTAGGAGAATTACTGAAATTTTACTGCAAAGGGACAGAAACACAAGTAAAATATTATGATGCTCTTCAAAAATAAATTTGCTGGGCTGATGAGATACCTCAGTGCACTAAGCACCTGCTTAGGCAAGAAGCGTGATGGGGTTCAATCCCTGACACCACATGCAATGCCAGCCTCACCCCCCAGGACACGCTGAGCCGGCACCAAGTCTTGGCATGGTGGTGCATGCCTGTGGTCCCAGTGATGCGGGGCTGAAAACAGGATGATCACTGCGAGTCTGAGCTGTGTAGTGAGACCCTGTACCAATACATAAAACTAAATAAATTGCTGTTGTCTTTTATGGTAAACACATGTATGCCTACCTGCTCTTAGGACTCAGCTTGCTTTGGTCTGTGGAGTGAAGCTATTGTTCTTATTCTGAGTTATTGCCCACTGCAATGATTCTAATTGAAGTGACAGCTTCACTATTCCCCGTGACCATATTCTTTGTTAGTGTCCTCCTACATGTTTTCTAGGCTCCACAATGTGACATTCCTTGGTAGCAAGCAGTCTGAAGCAAGCCAAGCTTAAAGGCTTCAATAAAGGAACACATATTTTAACTTACTGTAGTCAAAAAATAGTTACTATACAACCTTTCCCATCAGGAAGTCTGACTTACTCACGTGGAAAGAGGTCTTAGTCATCTGAGTGTTCTTAATTGCAGCCACCCTAAATGCATGAGTCTTATTCAATGTAACAATTTCCAAACTAAATAGGCAAGATCAGTCAAATGTGGCTTAGTATCTTTGCGAGTCCAGTACTAATAACCAAAGTACAGAACATGAAATAAATTACAGTTAATTTTAAGTTCCTGTGTTTTTGGTGTCGTACTATGTAATGAAAACTAAGTGACAAACTTAAATCTTTAACATGCATAACACTAGTTTGTCACTCTCCGTTACAAACACAAATCCCAATTTTTATTTTTATACTTTAATGTCCTCTGGGAAACAGAAGGCATTTATTCCATGTCCTTCTACTTTAATGGCACAACAAATTAAAAGAAAATTCTAAAGTGTTTCATCTTTTAATATGATACATTTATTAGGCAAGTTCTACCTACCTAGTAACCTATATAAATAGAAATACTGTTCAGAAATTTATTTGTCCTAGAGAAAACTAACTCAGTTGTGTGTTCAGTATTGTATTTTAATTTAATTTCTCATGAGTTATGCTAGATCTTTATTATAATTTATGCAATGACCTTTTGCAAACTACGATAAATAACATTAACTTACAGTTTCCATGTCATCCAAAGCTCAGTTGACACCATTATCCTATTTCTAATGGAAAAACAAATCACCTACATTATCTTAGAAATCTCAAGAAAAGGAATTCAGGCAGCCTATTCAAATTGCTCTGATCTAAATGAAGAAACAAAGATTTCACTAGGTAGGAATTTGTCTTTAAGTGCTACTTTAAAACAGCTACACATTATTTTATCAAAAACACTATGGACAAGTAGTTCTTAAGAAGCTGCCCATGCTCATGGCTACAGGCACCAAGGGTCACATGTGCATGTATTCATCCAGCCCAATTAGAAGCTGTGTTCACTTTCTTTCAGACATCACAGCTGGATATGAAGTGCCAGTAAGACAATCTGTTATTTCAAGATTGACCTTGAAATCCTTATTTTATTGTTTTGCATTCCATCTGCAGCATAGGCAACGGGCAGAATGTTTGGTGGATAAAAGAACACTAAAATAGGAAAGTGGGGCACATGGCTGATGCACTTCAAGAGGGGCATGCCTGGTCCTCATTTCTGGATTTAGTTTTGTCTTTTGTGCAGGCTATTTCTAGCTGCGCCACTACCAAAATTACTTCAGATCTCTTGACTTGGAAATATAATTACATACTTGATGATTAAACAAGCAAACTAAATTAACATAGTATGTAGTATTACTCATTGTATTTTGGAAAAATGAAAATCTTTACTAAGATGCATGTTCTGTTCTACACTGACTTCTTGTTAAATGAGCAGTGTGGTTAAGATAATCCTTTGGTTTCAAGGAACGTTAAATTGCTACATACTATGAGTCATTGTTTCACATTAAGCTTTAAAAATATTATATAATTAATTCCATATGGCTTTTTCATTGACTCATTTAGTATAGGCCAAATTCTCACACTTTTTCCAATTAAATGGCTCAAAATAAATTGCATTCAAAGAATTGTGAAGATAATCTCACAAAATCAATAAAGAGTATTTTGGATTATTAAGCCAAGCACATTCTGTTAATAATTAATGTTCATTGTTGAACAATAACTTATTGAGGAAGTCAAAATTAGAACATAATTAGTAACTTTATTTGTAATTCCCAGAAAACAACTCTATGTAGCTTACTCAACATGTATCTAAAATTCACTAATATTAATTTTTAAAATTATTTTAATCTTCCTTAAAACATAAAAAATAGAGACTTGAAATGAGAAGCCCTTCACTTTGTTACTAGTTCCATTACCAACCTAATGAATATGCTTTTGTGTAATCAGGAAATCAATAATTGTCAGGAGGGCCAGGTAGATAGTTCAGTAGAATAAGTGCTTGCCAGGCGAGTGCAAGGGCCTGAGTTCAATCCCAGGTTCCACAGAAAAAACCCACCACCACCACCACCACCACCACCACCAGCAACAACAAGAACAACAACAAATAATAATAATAATAATAGTCAGGATGTCATAATTTTCAAATTAAAATTTGTAGCTGTTAGATGTCTTTGTCAAAGTATTAGTTTTTCGTGTATTTTTAACTTTGTTCAAATGCTGATGGAGATTAATGAAATGGGTACTAGGACTCAGTAACATTTCACAGTAAGTACTTTGATACATGAGGAGTATTTTAGCATCAGTAATTTCATATGCTTATGGTTTCCATTTGTTCCTTCTAAACCTTTACCTGGAACATTCCTCATGTCTTCATCACGACATGTTCTGCACTATCAACTGCCAAATTCCACTGTGCTTTACTTATTCAATTTGACCATCTTTCATCCTGGCTTGCTTCGCAAGCTCCATTCCGATGGAGGAGCGCCCACGAGTCACCATAATGGACTGAAAAGGGGTGCCAATCCACTTTGTAGTCAGGCCTATAAAGAGCTTCGAAGACACTCCTTTATCCCAACAAGGAAAAAAAAAAAAAAAAGACAAAGCAAAAATTCGGCAAATCTTGGGTCTATGAGAGAAGCAACGCAAATCATGCTGCCCTGAGTGTGGCGCTTCTAGGCAACCACCGCGAGGAGGAGCTGCAACTAATGGACAGGGACCTCTGGGGAGCCAGTGCAGGGAGCGACACTCACTGAGGTATGTAAATTCCTGGACGTTCCCGTCCTGTGGACAGAGTCCAAGAGTTTAAAAATCCAAGAGCACTTCTTCATGGGGGAAAAATTAAGGCATTTCTGTGACTTGAGAATGTCTCAATGATCCGTGAAAATTATCTTGATATTCCAGCTGGGAGAGAACAGGAAACATGAAAATGAGAGGAGTATTCTGCTTCTCACTCACCATCAGCTCTATCTAATGCTGCCCTCAAGTCACTGAAGAGTACCTACAGCTCAGCTGAACTCCATTTGCTATTCTTCATTCCGCACTGAAAAATTTAAAAAAAGGTTAGGGCACCTCCAGAGGACACCTATGCTTTGGATCAACCAGTCATTTTTAGACTATGATTGCGTCTTAAAAGCTCTCATTCTTTTTTTTCCTCTCTCTTGTTCTAAAAATGTCTCTTTGCCATAGCATCCCTTGCTCTCTGATAGAACCCTTGGCATACCATAGAAATCATTTCATTGATTATATTATTCTTGCTTAAATTCTTAATGGATTTCACTGATGTTTAAAAATAACTATTGAGAAGGGGTTTTATATGGAAATAATCATAATATAATCATGATATCTTACAAACTACTGGAAAAAACTATGGCACCTATTATTTTATAAACAAACCAATTTGAAGATACTAGCATACAGGGCAGATAGATGATTATACACAATGGAAGCTCCCACAGTAATTTACTCTTAACACTATGTCTTGTGTCTCCAGAATTGATATTATGCGTGGGTACTGAATGGCTTAGTGAATTATTTGAATATAACAATTTTAATCTAAAATCTTATATTAATATTCAAATTATGTATGACATATATATATATACACATATATATTTAAACCAATATTATGTAATGAAATATAATTATTGGACAATTTCTTTAAAAAATAATATTATGGAAGATCTCATCAGGTTACCATGGAAAGTAAAATTGGAAAAGTATAAAGTTGCAAATTTTTTGTTTAAAAATACAATAAATATTTCTTTCCAACTTCGCAATAGTAACTAAATATCTCACAGTAACAAGCTGCTAAACCTTTTCAAAATTTAAATTAATTTTTTAAAGTATAAAATGTAAGACTTTGAACTTCAAATTTCAGTGTGAAGGAAACTCTGGTCTGCTCCACCGACAACATCACTGGAGAAGGCCGTCGGTGACAAAGTGTCCGTCACAACACTGTGCGTGTTGTGTTCATTAACAAAGTAGGGAAATGCAGGCAAAGGCAAGAAGAGAGGCAGGGATTTGTACTGAAAGTATGGAGAGCTACTAGGAAACACCAGGAAACGCAGGCCAAATGCTATACATCTTCAAAAGAAAGTAAAACCAAACTGTGCCCGTGTTATGACAACTGTGTGAGAGAAAAGCATGAAAAGCAGACAGCAGACTCACTCATTTATAAATACACTTGAAAGTAGTTAGTTCCTTCAAAATGCATATGCTTCTGCCATAGAGTACTGGCAGAACTGTGTGTGTGCCTCCTTGTACATACATGTATGGGCTGACAGATAACAGGAAGAACTGTACGCCCTTGTTGTATTCCAGTATTTTCCTGGAATGGAATATTTTAAATACTCCAGGGGGCCAGTGAGATAGCTCAGCAGACTAAGTGCCCGCTTCGGCAAGCGCAGGGACCAGGGTTCTATCCCTGCGCTGAGCTGGCAACAGAGTCTGGGTGTGGTGTCTCACGCCTGTAATTCCAGTGCTGCAGAGGCGGAAGACGGGAGGATCACTACGAGTCCAAGCTACATAGTGAGACCCTATACCGAACACATAAAATGAAAAAATAAATAAGTACTTCAGTAGAGAATAATGTTGAAATAAAAAAGTGTTTATCACTTTCCATTATTATACTGATACGCCTTAGATTTAAATAAGCCTAGAAATATATTTAGTACAAAAATTTAATATGCCACGCAGTGCTGACCCAGACATTGTTTTTGCTCAAACTCTCCAAAAGCAGTTTTTCTTTCAACATTTCAAAATTGCTTCTAAGTGAGTTAATAAAATATATAGTATTGTCACACCCATTATCTACCATTTCTTAATGACAGGTATTTTTCAGGTGAATAGTGCAGCAGAGAGACAGACAGAAGGAAAAAGGGAAAGGAGCTTTATTTTCTTTCAGGACAAGGAGAGAATTTGGGGAGGTCAAGGAATTCTCTGGATTGGACAAAGGGAGGCTGAGATTTATGGCCTTTCATCAGGGATGGAGGATGAAGGGGATGTTTAGATGTACCTGAGAGAGCTGATTGGAATCTTCCCTGAAGCAGTGGGAAGGGTGAAAGGAAATTATGTTCTGGGCTACATTGGAGGAGAAGGGAGAGATGGTCCTGGAAGCATGGACCTTTGTTCTGAGGGCATATTAGATGATCACCACAAAGATTTTAGCAATTCACACTAGGGCCCAAACCTATCATTTAAATGTGAAAATTGGATCTTCTATATCCTGATTTACACATTGCCTTATTCCCACCATGGTAACTGAGGCAAAATAAATCAATACGTTATTCATCGCCCATGTCTCCTTTTTGCGTTGTTTATAGATGCTGATTTAGATGGGGTAGGAGAGATGCCCTGACCCAAGACAATAATTTAATTAAGCAAACTGTAGTAACCCCATCTCTCTTTACAATTCTAGAAGTAATCAATGGAAAATATTTCTGGGCAAAGGAAAAAGAGACTTGGAAAATATTTCTATCTCTATCATAATGGAGAAAAGACAGACAAAAGACAGACAAAGACAGACAAACAAAACAATGAAATAGTTACATTAGGAAGCACTTGTCTGATTATCATTAAGAACTGAGTAAAAATATAAAAGGATGTATGCCCCTGTTTGGCATACTTGAAATTCTAAAAGAACCCTGTAATATGCCCACCTCACATTTAACTGTAAAGTCCTATTATCCAATTTACTTTTCCTGGGTCCCTTACTGAAAGTTGAAAGCAAAAAGATCAACATTACTTAAATATGTTTTAAAACATTTAAAAAAGAAAACTATCACAAAATATTAAAATGTTTTATATTTAACTTATATTGCTTAAATAATTTAATATATTTATATTTTTTAAATTACAAATATTTTTAGTATAACATTACTATCCTGGCTGAAAGCATGACTCATAACACAGAATTCCCTGTATTCCCCTATTAAGTAGGATTCTTCATCCCTTTGACATGGAAGTTAAGTATTCATTTGTCTGCTGTAAACTGTACATGAGATTAGTTACACCACGCAAATGAGAATTGGCACACGTGAGACACTTGGTCCCTCCACCGGTGGGAGAGCTACAAGCTGTCAAGTGACAGCTAAGAATGCACCTTGGCTGAAGGCAGCTTGCCTCTCCTGTCAGAACCAATCACTGCATGGAAATGAGCGTCCACTAATTGGATGCACAAAATTTTGGAGCCCTTCACATTTGAGCGATTCCCTTGATTGGCTGATACTCCTTCCGCCTTTGCATGGAGGTTGAAATTCTCACTTATAAACTGCTTTCCCCATTCTTAAATAGGTGTTATTACCCCAGAGAAAACTCAAATAATCTACCTGTAGTGATATCAGTCAGAAACTTACTGTTCTGAGGAAGCAAGGAACAAAGAACAGAGCCTAAGGAAATTGGCCCCTGGGAATTCTGCCAAGTTGGAGACCAGGTAACAGATTCCTGGAGGTGGAGCCCTGTCTATTCTCTGTCCCTTTACCTGGTGTTACGGTTTGTGTATAAATATTCCCTGAAAGCCTCACGCAGTCATGGGGTGGATTCTGGAGTTTGTGATTGATTATTGTGGGTGTGGATGCTGCACCTGTCCTTGAGTTGGGATGAGAAGCCAGTGGCTTGAGCTGGTGCTACACCTCCCTTGCGCTCTTGCTCTTTGTTGCCACCAAGAAAAGTTGCTCTCTGCCTTGTGCCACTCTGCCCTGGAGCCAGCTGAATATGGACTGAAACCTCCAGTAACTGTGAGCTAAATAAA
>NDGM011207022.1:2625-17405 GCA_002564305.1 Octomys mimax | reverse complement strand
GAGAAAACTTTCTCTCAGGCTTTCACAGAGAGAAAATTGGTCAAGCAATGGCCATGACTCATCGATATGGCTCACAATTACAAAAGATCTGCAAACTACTGTACATGGTTTCAGGGTCAATCCTGAGGGGATTTGACCAACTTTGTCAGATAAAAGTTACATTTTTAGTTATATAGGTCTTGCTTTAAATTGGTCTTAACCATGCAGTAAAAAAGTATAGTCATGATGTATAAAAAGTAAAGCCATATTAATATGCTGAGCCATAAAAGGCTCAAGTCACCCACTTCTGACATTGCCTATTCTGCTGGTAACCCATTCGTATTATGGACTATTGGACTATACTGGGTTATTTTGCTGAGTTTGAGCAACTGCAATATGTGAAAGGTAATGAAACATCCTTTTCTAACAAAATAGAACAAACAAAGGGGGATAGAAATGAAGGACCATTTTGTAGTGGAAAAAATATATTTGTATATAAAAATAGAATATACAGCTACTTTCTATTGGTTCAATGAGAAGAAAGACTTTTACCAATAGTGTTTAGACAAGATATCATGTTCACATCTTGTACTCTGAATAACTACTACAATGATAAAAATATACAACGTATTAATTATTGTAACTGTCCTACTAACCTGTTTTGAAACTGTCTTATGGATATTTCTTTCTCATTAAAATTAGAAAATGCAATCTTAAAAAAAAAAAAAGAAAGTAAAAAACAAGTGTTAAGTGGCTCCACCTTTGACGAGGAGATAATATATGGCGAGAAGACCGGGGCAGGTGATCAGTGTCTTCCGCAAGAAACCCTAGAGGCTGTGCACAGTTGGCCTCAGTGCTATGTGCTGTGTCACCGTCTTTTTCATTTCATTTGTAGCAGATTAAGGAATGTTTCATTCATAGCAAAACAAAAGACCACTTTGCGTAAAAAAAAAATCATCTCCAGCAACAGGGGCAAAATCCTTCTCTTTAGGAAAAAGAGAAGCTGAAATAACTGTCATTCACCATAAACTTTAAAGTAAGCAGAATGAAATTAATTTTTAAATGTTTAGTAAAACATGTCTGTTATTTATATTACTTGAAAAACACGGACTGTGTTTCCGTGACTCCCCTATGGAATGACACTCCATAACACTGCACAACACTGCACCCCACAACATTTTGGTATTCTCTAAAGAACACCAAAAAAATCATGCAAACTCAATGTGTACATTAAAATCCTTTATGGTCACAAACACTTCAGAAATAATTTCTCCTACGCTAAAATTGAGAAATCTCCCAGACTACTAGAACTAGACACAGACCTGAATGATTCAAATAATTAAGCTAATTATTCCGTGTGGGAAAATAAAATATTCATTATCTTGAAGGACACACACGCATACTCATTTCATTAATGCAACAGTGTACATAACGAAGTTTATCAACATGGTACTCATACTGAATGTTTCCTTGGCCATTGCTGTAATATGCTTATTTTTTAAAATCTGCTTGGCTCTATTCATAGGAAACGAATTGCAAAATATCAGTTATGTGTCTATTAGTAGTTGAAGTAATAAATATGTCTAAGTTATTGAAAAATCTGGGGCCAGCCAGGTGGCTTGGACTAAGCGCCTGCTTAGGCAAGTGCAGGGATGGGGTTTAACTCCCAGTACCACCTCGCACACTGGCCCACCCCCTGGCAAGCTAGGCATGCTGCAGAGACTGGGTGTGTAATGCACACCTGTAACCACAGTACTGAGGCAGCTGAAAACAACAGGATCACTATGAGTCTGAGCTGCAGTGAGAACCTGTACCAAATACCTAAAAATAAATAAATAAATAAATGATCTACTGTGCTGATTTGTAATGCAGAATAAAGTCACTTTTCAGTTAACAAAATTTGATTACAAAAATACCAGGAAAAATGTTTACTGCTTTTCTTTTCTACCTTGGGTAGCAGCACATACACAAGGTAATGTTTGAAAGTACACGCAGATTAAAAAATAAGTATATTGCAACGATGGCTAAGGAAACATTCAGTATGAGTGCCTTGTTAATAAACTTTGCTACATACACTGTTGCATTCATGAAATGAGTAAGTATGTCTGTGTGTCGTTCAAGATTATGTGTATTTTATTTTCCCACACAGAATAATTACCTTAATTATTTATATCTGCAAATAAGAATAATGAGGCTGATACTAATGACACTATATCTTGGAACTGCAGAACTATCTCCTTGGGTCAAAAAATGTCACCCAGTTTCATTTATACTCAATGGTCTCTCTTCTTCATTCACTAATTATTAGAAGATATTTTCTGATTACCTCTTGTGTGCCAGATACCTGACTGAGTACCAGGGATACATAACAGATCCAAAGAACAAAAACCCAAAACCAAATCCCCAACAACCAATCTACATGCATACAGATCTTAAATTCAAATGAAACAATTCTGGGCTGGCCTGATAGCTCAGCGGACTAAAGCACCTGTTTTGGCAGAGTTCAGTGGCCGGGGTTCGATCTCTAGCATGCCATGCCCTTGGGGTGCGCTGGGATGGTGATTGAGACTGGGCATGGTGGTGGGCGACTATAATTCCAGCTCTTGGGAGGCTGATAACAGGAGGATCACTTCAAGTCTGATCTATGTAGTGAGACACTATAGACCTTGTCTTAAATACAGAATAAATGAACGAATAATCAAATGAAAAAATTCTATTTTTAAAATTTGATAGTTACTCCTGTGTAATTGACAAATGATTTCTCTTTTGCTATTTTACTGTATTTTATTTTCTGTCCCCTTTTTACATCTAGTTACTCAAATGTTTAAGAATTTTTATATCTAACATCTTCATCCAGTCAATCCTTACCTACAACTCTTATTTCTTAAAAGTTTTTTTATTTAAAAAAAAATGTTAGGGTGCTGCTCAAGAACTTTTATTTGCTTTCCCCACCATCCATCCCAGGATTGCTAAGTACTCTTCACTTTTGTGCAAATATTTAATTTTCTGCAATTCTCTGTTAAGTAATACCACTACAGGGCCAGCGAGATAGTTCATTGGACTAGGCATCTACTTTGGCAAGCTCAGGGACCAGGGTTCAGTATCTGGTCCCACATGCTTTGCCAGCTCCACCCCAGGGAGCGCGCGGAGCCTGCAAGCAAATTCAGGCATTGTGGTGCAAGCGCACAATCCCAGTGCTGGGGAGGCTGAAATGAGGAGGATTGCTACAAGTCTGAGCTGCATAGTGAGACCCTGTACCAAATGCATAAAATAAAATAAATTATAATACCACAACATTAATGCTAATATGAGCGTTGACCAGGGCTACTTTCTACTATGAAGTCTGTCTCTGCAACTTCCACCTCCCATGGGTGGCTTCCTGTACATCAGACAGTGGGGACAGTTCACGGTCAAATCTTATTTTGCAAGCATTAAATGGCATGGCCTTTTCCGTATGCTTCCCAATCCAATTCCTAGATTCTCATAATTTTCATTTCCATGTTAACGGGCAACCTCAGAAAAAAAGTACATATGCAACTTTTACATGCATTCTTAACAATCAGGGAACCAGAGGAGACCATTTCTGTATCAGGACTTCACTGCTGGCTAAGTGGCCACGAAACAATTAATTCTCTATGACTTATTTTTCCAAAGTACAATGTGAATAGATGACTTGCAAAACTGGGAGAGATCATAGATACAGAAATCAAAAAGGCATGTAGCGCCACACATAGGCTGCAATTTGTAAACTGCAACTACTCTGTATTTTAAGAAAAGAGATAATGCTAGGATTCTTTGTATCCACAGCGTCTGGCTAGGTTAGGAATATGACATCTGTTGAGAGTTATATTGATTTTGAGCAACGTTTATTTCCAATATGTGCCATAAATACACAATACTGCATATTAATTAAAACCACAATTCTCATGCAAATATATGCACAAAATTCCAAACTGAGATAACTATAAACTGATAATTTTGCTTTGATTATCTGTCTTCCATGTTCATTGTCTGGTTTCATTATTTAAGAAAGGACATTTTACCTTAATATATTAGAAACACACAACAGCACACGGCACTATATATTGACCTTTCTTGTGCCTTTTATTTCCTTACCTCATATTTTTCATTGCTGGCTTCAAAAGTTAGTTTCGATGAAAACTTTCAAGCTGCATGACTATGAATCATTTCTTACTGAAAGAATCTTATTATTTAGTAAACATGATTCACATGTGGAAACTAAATTTCTGACGTATGTTATTTAATCTCAGGAAAGTAAATGGTATAAATCCAAAGAAAGTAAGACATTAAGTATATATAAATTCTGATAAATATAAAATCAACTTGCTGCAATACCACTGCAACAGTCTACAGACTTCCACTGCCAACAGTAAAAGCAGTATTTTCAGCAAACGTATTTTCAAAAATTTGAACGAGTGAACATTTTTTTGGCAAAAGACAGTGCTCTCATTATACATAAAACAATATTGTGGTTTACACTTGTTATAAACATACCAATTTTGGATATAAACTTTCAAAAAAAGAGCAATAGTTTAGCATACTTTCTGGTATCTCAGAACTCAGAATGATTTAATTTCAAAAGTTTAGTGAAAATTGTGATACCATAATTTTTTTGCATGAGTTTTGTCCCTCTTTAGGGTAACAAAAACATACACATAGGGTATTTTTAGTATTTTGTCACTTGTGTTCATGCATTTTGACTATTCACTTTCAATTATTTAGAAAATTACCAGGATTGCTTGAATTTTAATCACTGTAAATGTAGGTTAAGACTCTAAATAAATCTGGAAGTGAAATTTGGAGATTTGCTATTTTCAGATCTTAAGGAAACAAGATTTTCTAACATCTTAAATTTCATCTTGTGTTCAATATTATTCTATCTAAAGTTAGTTTTATAAATTTTGTCTAAATATTATCTTTCTTTCTGCTACAGGCATATAGCTAGAACCAAAGTAATATCAAAGTTACGACATTCCAAAGAACCTAGAATGTTGTTACCTGGAAGAGATTAATCACAGTAAATGGTTTTCAATTATTTCAATTACTTGTTAAGAAAGGGTAAATGAGGTAGAAGATGAGAAAGAACTCTCTTTACTGTCTTGCAAAACTTGTTCTTCATCTAGACAATTAGTTAGCTCATTGGTAGTAACACGCACACAAGATGCAGGGTACAGTTTCTATCCTGCTATTTCTAATACTTTTTGATTATCTGATGTCATTTATTTGCAACTGCTGTAAGAATACAAAACAATGGGGAATTTACATAACAATTTTTCCACAGTTTCCTCAGCTGTCTCCGGAGGCCCACCAGTCTGTCAAACAACATGGCAGAAGGGCAAGTGAACAAGCACAAGGAATACAAAAACTGGTCCATAATGCCCAATCTATAAATCCACTTACCATTAGGTATTATTATAGCAGTACTTGCCTTGCAACATGAATTTCAGAGGGAAAACTAAAATCATAGTAGCATAAATACTAGTTTCAAAATAAATCAGTTAGCAGGCTGGCCAAATGGCTTAGCGGATTACAGCACCTGCAAGCAGGCGCTGGTGCAGAGGCCGGGGGTTCTATCCTCCCACCCTCCACCCTCCCACCCCCACCCCCACCTGCTGTGCAGGTCCCGCCCCCAGGGCACTCTGAGACAGCAACTGAGACTAAGCATGGTGGGACACGCCTACAGTCCCAGCTCTTGGGAGGCTGTAAACAGGCAGATCACTATGAGTCTGTTGTAGTAGTGAGAACCTGTAGACACTTCCCTGAAATGCAAAGTAAATAAACAAGTAAATAAACAAATAAATCAGCTAAAATCATATATATACATATAGTACAAGGTCTACAGGGTCTCACTACGTAGATTGGACTCATAGTGAGTCTCCTGCTTTCAGTCTCCCAAATCACTAGGATTACAGGTACGCACCACCACGCTCATGCCTCAATTGCCATCTCAGTGTGCCCCTGGGATGGGGCCTGCGCAGTACACAGGGGATGGAACCCTGGCCCCTGCACGCTGCCTAAGCAGGTGCTTTAGTCCTGAGCTTTCTGGCAGGCTCTTAAAAGTTCCAGCTTTTTTTTTTTTTCTTTCTTTCTTTCTTTCTTTTAGGTATTGGGGATCAAACTCAGATCCTCGCAATTGACAGAGAGATGCTTAAGCCACTGACCTACCTTCTCGGCCCTACAATCATTTTTGAATGATTTTGTAGAAGTGATAAATAATATGTTTTAACAAACATGAATTTAAATGACATGCGTCAAAATCACAGAAATACAATGCAACATTGTAAACACTCTAAGTTCAGTGTGGTTTCAGCAACATATGCTTGCGATTTACCTGAACTATGAAAATAATTCAAAGTAATAAATCGTTATTAAACATTTAAATGACAATGTTTAGTCTAGAATTCCAAATTCAAGTAAAAATACAAAATTATAAATTTGTATGTTACTTTTGTAAACATGAATTTCTTTTGAAATTCTTTTTGATGTTTGGTAAATAACTAGAACCTAGTAAGACTTAGCGTTCACTTATTCAAAGTAGAAGAGTTTCAACTGTGCCTGCTATACTAGCAAATCAATCAAAGCTGACCACTTTCTAAACAAGAACTACAGTGGTCATCAAGAAGTAACCAATTCAATCTCTGCAGTTATTTCATCCAGCCCTGACCTCTCAATTTATTATTAAGTTCTCCCAATAAAATCAGTATGACAAATTTTGCAAATAACATACCTTAGGTGTTCTTTTTTTTTTTGGACAGGGTGTACAGGGTGTACAGGGTCTGTGTAGATTTGACTCAGTGATCCTGTTTACAGCCTCCCAAGTGCTGGGATTACAGGCATGCACCGCCACACCCAGTCTCAATCCCTGTCCCAACATGCCCTGGGGGTGGGGCTGGCATGGGAGGCCTGAGGATCAAACCCTGGGACATGCATCTGCCTAAGCAGGTGTTTTAATCTGCTGAGTTATTTGGCCAGCCCTACCTTACAGTTTTAATAACATGCTGGGTCTTCCTTTTATTGTTGTTGTTGTTTTAAATTTATTTGGTACAGGGTCTCGCTACACAGCTTGGATTCATAGTGATCCTCCTATTTTCAGCCTCCCTGGTGGTGGGATTACAGGTGTGTGCCAGCATGCCTGGTCTCAGTGGCTGGTTGGATACACCTGGGGGTGGGGCTAGCACAGCATTTCGTGCTGGGAGCCCTGGGTCCTGTGCTTGCCTAAGCAGGCACGTAATCCACTGAGCTATCTCACTAGCCCTATCGTGGGTCTTCTGAAAGTGGTTGGAATGGCTGTTATCCTACGTGTCACAAGTTATACTTACTATATATAATGCCTATTAGTTACATACACAGTATTTAAATTTTTACTGTCATTTGGTGGCTGTCGTGCTATTTTCTGAAAATATTTCTCCATCCACCATTATTTCTCTTTGCCTTGTACTCTAAATACAAATTTCATGAAAAAAAAATATATATACTTTCTTTTGAGAAAAATCTGCTCTTGTCCCTACAAAGAAATATTGTGCTTCAAATCATATTGCTATAAGGTTCATACTCAATTTATACTATGACTCATCTGATAAAACTAAGAGAATGTCATAGCCCTTTAGAATAATTAGAAATTAATTCATAATCTAGCTCAGGTAATCAGCAGTCGACCTTATTCTTTACTTGACCATCATTACATAATAAGGATGCCCAAAAGGTGCGAATATTCTTTAATTTAAAATACACAAGGCTGTCTTAAAAGGTGATGAAGCAGAGTTTTTAAGGGACCTTTACTATCTATCCTTCATTGTAAAATTGACAAATCAATCTTTTAAAAGGTCATGCTTTGAGATAACAGCTCTTATATGTCTTGGTCTGGACAGAAAAACATCACACAAATTATTTACAGTGTGATTTAGGAAAGATAAAGGTATCCATTGCAAGTGTGAAAATTATCTCCTTCAGTATATATAACTGCAGAAAATATGGCCATGATGTTTGTATTGTCAGACTACCTTTAATGGTGTGTGTTTGCAAATACATCATTTAGTTTACCTAGTAATCACTGATAAGATCTCATCAGTCAACTACCAAATGAAGACTATAGAAATCTTAATTTTGCATACACACATTCTTATATACTTGCCACTAAAATGAACTAAAAACATATTTAATAACTATCAAAATGAATTGAGTATTTTATATAAAATGATTCCTAGCCTTTCTTTGAAGATCATTTTCCTAACATAAGCCAAAGTTTAAAAACAAATTGCCAACAAGCACAAGCTAGTCTATGAGGTCCCTTTATGATTACTCTGTATTACAAAGAACCATGTGCAACAATGTTGAAAATAATTTTTAACACCTAGTTTATGTTATGTGAAGTATATCTCCAGGTTATTTTTTCCTTCTCCAAACATGAAAACAACAGGAACTTCTCCAGTTCTAAGAAATGAATTACACTTTGCAAGGCCTGTGAGAGGACTTTACGGTGGATAATGCTAAGTGAGTACTGTGGAGAGGAGATAAACACCCTGTGTGACTCAGCTCAGGACCCAGCGTTGGCTCAGCAGCTCCAGGGACAAGAGAATAAAAGGGGACTCCTGAAGATACAGCACATCTTAGGGCAACCTTGAGGACTCCTTCCTGTCAGTATCTCTCTTCTACAATGCTAACTACGATTGTATCCATAAGCCAATGAATAATAGAACAGAGCAATAACTACATTTTTTACGCCATTTAAAACATGTCATACTTCATTTATGCCTGGCTATCTCTAGGCTGACATGCCTACCTCTATTTATTGTGTAGTGTGAACAAAACCAAGATACATAGATCTTGAGAATGGGCAATGAGGAGAACTGGTGATTTCCACCAGCAAAAAAAAAATGCTCTAATTGAAGAGATACTGAGCGGTTATGACTACTGTTGGGTGGTAATTTTGAATCAGGATAACCAAGTGACTGATTACCAAGAAGAATCAATTATTTTAAGAAGTTTAGATCATGCTAATTTAAATTCAATGAGCTAAATTCATAGCCATTTTTAACCCAAACTTAAGAAATTAAAGGCAAACTGAGAAATAAAATAACAGATATTGGCCCAGAAACAAATGAAATATTCATGCATAAC
Source organism: Octomys mimax (assembly GCA_002564305.1). NCBI lineage: Eukaryota > Metazoa > Chordata > Mammalia > Rodentia > Octodontidae > Octomys > Octomys mimax. The sequence goes on along the minus strand of NDGM011207022.1, from coordinate 8,288 downwards.
TATAACACAACATTCAGGTTTTGGGTTTTTTTTTTTTTTTTTTGGTCTTTTTGAGACAGGCTTTCGCTATGTAGTTCATGTTGGCTTTGAACTTACTCTGTAGCATGGGCTGGCCTCAAACTCACAGTGATTTTCCTGCCTCAGCTTCCCAAGTGCTGGGATTATAGGCACAGGCCACCACACCTGGAAACACAACATTCACTTTTTTTTTTTTTTTTTTTTGGTGGTACTAGGGATCAAACTCAGGACCTTGTGCTTGTTCAACTGAGCTACCTCTCCAGCCCCTACAATATTCAGTTGTGCATTGTATTTTTTTATAATTTTTCAAAATAGTTGAACTTCAAGAGGACCTTGATCAATAAAATTAAATTTCCCAGGGCCTGGGGAGATGGCTCAGTGGAATAAATGCTTCCCTGGAAAGCACAAGTACCTGAGTTCAATCCCCAGTCCCCCCCAAAAAAATTAAATTAAATTAAATTTCCCAAAGAATAAATTTTCCTGATTTTTAATGTTTATTTTTTACACATACATCAATTAAGAAACAAATTTAAAAATTAAAATATACTTCCAAAATTTTATAATTATTTAACTTACTAAGAAACTGTAATTAATCATGTAAATATTGTTTAAAAGTGGATTCCGCATTATACAATTAGGGGAAAGAAAAATTAATGCACAGCAAGTAGATCACTAGAATGTAAGAAGGGGGAAATGTTGGGGGCTCTGTTTTACATTCTGAATTTTCTTTTTTTTTTTTCATGCTTCAAATACAACTTTTATTATCACTTTGTAGAAAGAAAAATAAAAAGCGAAAAAGCTTATTGAGATTTTTATCTAGAATTTGTAAAATTTATCTTAAAAGTACAAACAACATGGCAGCTGTACACGTGAATTTTCTATAACAATAATTTGTTCAAAATTAAAACCCCAAATGACCTAGAATTATATAACCAGAAGTATCTTAGCAAGACTCAATAATTAAAATATTAATTATATTTTAGAGAAATAGAAAATTATGCAAATAATTGCAAAAGGAATGGCAAAAGAAATTAATACACTTTCTATTCCATAATGTTATATTTTATAAGGCAAGAGAAATTGAAAATGAGACTAATTTACAGAGTCAGTGCTTCTCATGGTTCTCCTTTTTTTGCCTCATCTCCATTACATTATACTTGGTTTTGGATTATTTATATAAAATAAACAAAAAACAAAAACTATTTAATGCTGACCTGCATTGTCTGTATTACCTATGCAAAAATCTCAATAATTTTTTCTGCACATAAACTATGCCTTGAAATCTCTACATATTTTAACAATGAAGTGTGAAGACAAATGAATATTGTTAACATCTTGCTTATGGATCACCAAGTCAGATGGAAAACAGAAGAGTGGAGAAGGGGTTGTCTACTCTTCAGGAACTTGTGCATCTACTCTACTAAGAATAACACAAGTGGAGACTGTAACTTACATATCCTCACATCATTTTCTTCTGGTGCTTAATTGAGTAACAGGATTGCTAAAATATAGCCCCCCTCCAAATCTTCAGCATCTTCTTCCTTGTGTAAGTTCTACTGAAAACATACACAATTGCTTACAAAAGAAAAAATAAAATAAAACAAAACATACATTGAGCAAGCTTCTTCGACTTGCAAAGCACAACGTGGAAACACCTATAACTATAAAAATACTGACTACACGAGTGATCATTTCCATTTCTATTTCTCATACCTGAAAATCTAAAATGTTAGTTTCTTGCACCAGTTTAAAACTGTGAACTGAATTCTTCTCTGTTGGTCAACCACAGGAGTATTTCAACATACTGGAAATATATTGAACAGTGAGAATATAAAGAATAATCATTTTACTATATGTATTTAGATGACTTTATAGGAAAAGTAATGCTTAAGTTTGGGTTTTCTTTTAAAAAAATCTGACTCACAAGACTAAAAAGTCTGTAGTAGAGATTGCATTTTAAATGGGTAAGTACAAAAATCTGTTTTATTCAGAAAAGAATCACAAAATCATGTTAAGAGTTGTATTTTTACTTAAGGGCTTATTTAAATCAGAATTAAGAAACATTTGAAAAGAAAGAACTAGCTATTCATCTGAAGACAGCTTTCAAAAAACTGAAACAGATTAATCAAAGTAGAAATACCAGAAACAGTAAATGACAATTGCATTAAAAACACGTTTTTTCCAAGTTTATGTTACAGAAATACTTACTGGTTGTATCGGACAATCAAGAAAAAGAAATATACTACATGAAGAAACATAGCTATTATAAATGCACTGGCTTGTTCTATTAGAATCATTTGAAAACTGAGGCTTTTTTTTTTTTTTTTGGGTGTGTGTGGCCGGCTCAGCCCGGGAGGGGCTGGTGCAGCGTGTGGTGACAGGTATCAAACTGTGGTCCCCGTGCTTTGCCTAAGCAAGTGCTTTAAACTGCTGAGCTGCCTCACTGGCCCACAAACATAATTTTAATGTGTTTAATTTTTAAATCTCTGATACAAAGTACATACATAGCATATGTGGGAGTTAAAGTCTTGATAAACTCGCATCTATTAACCCTCATTACCATTATTTAGTATTTTTAAACAAAGCCAGAAAAAAAGAAAACAAAAAACATAAAATAGAGGAGAGTTGCTGCCTCCGGTGTTGGCCTTTCCTACTTGATTGGTATACTTGGCCTCTAGAAAATGAACACGTGGACAGCTCACACTTTCTGGTGCTCAACGGGTCTCTGGCCTCACCTCTCCTACTACCTTTGTTACCACATCATCTGTGGTTTTAGAGCTGGTAGTACATTTTTAATCTTAAAATCATTTTTGCTCTCAGCTGTACCTTTAGCACAATATCACAATCACGGGATACAAAGTTATGAACAAATTAAAAATCATAAAGAATAAACTGGAAAGAAAATGAATACAATTTCCTTCAATGAGGAACTTCAGGTTAAGATGAAAGCTACAGAAAGACCAACATAGAAAGGGGTGGTATGATTTATCTACTTCAGCTTCCCTAGGTTAAGTTCAGATGGGATGAATGCCAAAAGGAATGATCAACTAGACCACTGCCAATACAGTACTTAAAAATAAGAAAATAATAACAATAACAACAACAATGTCAATGAGAAATTTAGGATCCAAATTTAGAGCTGTACAGTGTTTCACTGAATCTAGTATTTTCAAAACACAGAAGGATCTATAATGATTTAAAATATCTTGAGTTATGTATATAGACATCTGTAAAAATCCTTGTACTCTACTTGATTCAGTGAACAACTTTATCTGGATTGTTTCATTACAAAAATTACATAAAAAAATACATTATGTACAATGCATGGAAGGAAGAGTGCACAAGCTAAATATAAGCATGGATATATTGGGGTCTCATGAATCACATGTAATGATATCTATAGACATGATAATAGCACCATGAAAGTCCAGTGGCAATACAGAAGCACGAACATGATTCATATGAATAATGCATTTATACAAACTTAAATACCAAAAGTTGCTATCTATTGGAAATCCAAAAGTTAGCTGGGAAATGTAAAACCACAAGGCACATTGCAATTGCAGGATTTCAGATATAAAACAGTAGTAATGATCCAAGTATAAGAATCCGAATAATTACTGACTAAATAAATATTTCGTATGACAAGTTACTTTTATTTATACAATGGATTTTCTTCTTAGCACCCATAGCACTTAAATAGAAAAGGAGAAAGGAACAGGGCCAACAAAAGTGTCAATCACTTGAAGAAGATTAGATCAAATGAAATTTGGTCCATTGCTTCCAAATTTCTGCAAGGAATCTCAGAGCGCTACTGAAAGAGGTCACAGCATAGTAGGACTGGGAATTTTTTAAAAATATTCATGCAAAATTTGTGTGACAATCATAATTGTTTAATAGCTGACAGATATGAAAGTCAAAATTTTGAAACTAGTTTAGGGTTTATTACTTTAAAATGTTTTAATTTCAACATAACTGTACTCTAAGTTTCCTTTGTTTTTGTCCCATTTAATCTGCATGGGAGATTTCTTGTTTTTCAGGAAGATACTCAAATTGAAGTGAATCAATATTATTGTCTTAAATTAACTAAATGAAGCTTTGTCATTCCAGTTGGGAAATGTGAATGTATTTCAAAGTGATGGTCTCAAGTATGCACAAATAATTTTTATCATCTATTTTAAATTTCTGAAATGATATTTTAAAGTAGGCTGTCTGGTGTGTAATTCAGATCCTGGCATTAGTCAATGTTTGTATTTTTTAATAATACTTTTCAAAAATATTCATATTTTTACTTAATTTTCTATATATTTTTTTACCAACAAACAGAAAGTAATTTCAACTACTGGGACATTATTTGAATAATCACGCATATAAATACATTTCCACTTAAGAAGCCTGATAAATACAAGGCAGGAGCTTAGTACCTTTCATAGAATCCACTGTTTCAAATAAAAAAGGGATTCATAGTATTCAAAAGGTACATATTTTTCTTCTTTAAAAGTGTATACTAGGGGCCGGGTAGATGGCTCAGTAGAGTAAGCGCTTCCCTTGCAAGAGCAAGGGCCTGAGTTCAATTCCCAGTTCTACCAAAAATAAATAAAAAATAAAAAATAAAAGTGTATACTATGTCCTAATATACTGCCAGATTTTGTTTCTACCTACTGAAAGGTAGAAAAATATCTAATTGCTAAAATAATTTATTTAATTTTAATTAAGATTAGGTCAAAGGTTATTTAAATATGCAAATAGATATACCAAATTTACTAATTATCCTATGATTTTTATTTCAAATAACAAATGGAGGTTTTAGTTACACATTAGTACTTCAACTTAAGCAATTTTCTTTTTTTTTTAAATGTATTTAGTAGTCTACAGGGTCTCACTACACAAATCGGACTCATAGTGATCCTCCTGTTATCAGCTTCCTCAGAGCTGGGGTTACTATGGGGTGCACCAGCACACCCAGTTCAATCTCTGTCTCAGCATGCTCCTGGGGATGGGGCCAGCACAGTACACATCTGCCCTGGTCTGCCTGTCTCCACGTCTGCCTAAGCAGGTGCTTTAATCTGCTGGGCTATCTGCCCGGCCCGAAGTTAAGCCATTTTTTAATAAGACTAAGACATCATTTGCTATTGAGAAACTAGAGAAAACTCTTTCATAAATACAAAAGTTAAAGTTTTCCACGGATTATCTTAAATATTTTTAGAGTGTACTTCTTTGTACTCTTAAAATAATGCATTTTTCATACTTATCTTCAGATTTCTACTCAAGTATTTTGATAATTTTATTATTGTATGAAATGAAATTGCTAGAGTTTAGTTATGCAAGAATACATTTTAAAAACAAAAATGAAATATCAATATATTTTAATATATCAAAATATTTGTGTATCGCATATCAAATCACATATCAAATACATAATTGGCTCTTGGAAAAAAATGCACAGATTCTATGACAGAAAAAAAAGCTAGTATTTTAAATCCAAGCATTCATAGGAGTATTTCAATATATTTAATAGGAAAAAGCAATTTAGAATTTTTGAAATATGTAAATATTAAACATGATGATAAAGAATAGACATGGTCAGGGGCTGGGGAGATGGCTCAGTGGAATAAGTGCTTCCCTGGCAAGCACAAGGGCCTGAG
>NDGM011207008.1:0-23881 GCA_002564305.1 Octomys mimax | reverse complement strand
AGCTAGCTAGCTCTTGCCACATGTTGGCCCATCAGTCTTCAATGGCCTAACCCCCAGAAATGAGAGTCCATAAATGTCTCTTCACTATAAATTACCCATGCTCTGATATCATATAGTCACAAAAAAATGGACTAAGACAGAGGCACAAATGCCAGAGTTTTGCTCCTTTCCCTGCCTCTCACTTCTTCTAACCTCAAGCCATTACAGGCTCTTTATCTCATTATAACATCATTGTTCTCAGAAAAAAATATTTATACTTTATCTGTATTTCTTAATTATCTCCAGGGCAAAAGTCGCTCTAAATTATCTAATCAGTCACCCCTCCGAAACAGAAGTCCATGAAAGGTTACAGATTGTTTGAGATCTCTCTTCTTCCAAAAATAAGCTGGGCTTGTTGTTATCTTTTCACTTATAATAATGCTTCATAATTACTTGTTCAGATAGCTAACCAAATAATCACATGGTGTGGAATCTTAGACCAGAGGCAAATTTTCTGTAACCAAAACACTTATGTGTAAACATATGCTAATCTAGGAGACGATCTGCAGTTTTTAGGGAATTTTTCTAATATATCTGATCCCTCTCATCTCTGGAAGAACAAAAACCATGTCATATTTATATGATGATTCTCAATACCTAAAGACACTTTGAATAGATGAAGGGAAATCACATGTTAACCAAGCAAGGCATAGATGGGAGGACTACATACTTGGGTGCTACTTGGAGAAGGGAGGTATACCAACTATCTGGATTATCAGAAAAGGCTTTTTATGAAATGCAATGTTTCAATTGACTAACCCAATCTATTTTTGATTTTCATGTAAGCATAGACCAAATATGAAAGTTATTCAAGACCAAGTTGGGATGTAAAAATAAGAATACTGTGTCCCGTTCGAGGCATGAGGAATTTATCACATTTGAGCAGGACAGTAAGATTTCCTCTACCTGATCAGAACTTTAACCTTGAAGAGTCTCACTCCATGAGACAAAACCCAAGTAAAGACCTGAAGAAAGTGAAACCTTATTACCCTGTAATTTCTTACAAGTGTGTGTGTGTGTGTGTGTGTGTGTGTGTGTGTACTTACCTAGGTGAAATACCATTAGCTTTCAGAGATCTGTAACATTCCTCCCCATGGGAGCAAGGAAAAATTAAAACACTGAGAACTACTCTTTTATAGTCAAAAGCAAAAATACCATGTGAAAATTGACATTGGTGTGTAGATTAAGCTAGGTGCGTCACACCTGCTAGGGCTTCAGATCTTCCCCATAGGTGCAGAGTAGTGATGCTTCTGTGTCCTTAGCTGGTAACTGTGGCAGGCACTGTCTATTAATCAGAGGGCCCCAGGAACGACCACAGATTCTATATCTCTTTCTTGCTGACCTCACATATTCACAGTGGGAAGAATTTTAGTAGAAATTATAGTGTCTCACTGATAATGTTCTGAGAAACTTGCCCCTCTCTACCTAGTACAGCATCTGACGCAGCAAGGCATTCAACATGAATAAACAATAACAACAGATTCACAATATATCAAGGAAATAGCTGATATCACTGGAGTAATCTCCTAGCCTAAAAAAGTCTGAAAACCATCAATGCACCGAGCATGCTGACCTAAGAGATTTGAGTCAAACAGAAAGTCAATGGCAGCATCCCAAATAAGCTCTGGCCTCCTGAAACTCAGCCAAGACCTTTCATATGTTCACTTTAAATAAACATTTGTATCTGATGTAAAACTTTTAAATGTAATCGTGCAGCAAGAACAGGAATGGCCCATTCCAGAAAAAGACATTTTAAGGCTATAAATTTGTCTCTACTGGTACACGCTAGTGAAGTGTGGTGTCTAGAGCCCCAGGAAAACAGCAAGGCTTAAGAAAATGAGAAAGGTGAAGTGTGAAATTTAAACTTCATTAAGGACAAGAATTAGATCACAGGGGAAAACTGGTGCATTTAAAAATTATCCATGAAATATATGAATGACAATGAAATACACATCTCTGACAAAAAGGGGATATAAATGAAGGGCCATTTTGTAGTGAATATATATATATATATATATATATATATATATATATATATATCTGTATATACAAAATAGCATAGATATACAACTACTTTCTCTTAGTTCAATGAGAAGTTTTGAACTAAGAGTGTTTGGACAAGACATCATGTCTATATCCTGTACTGTGAATAACTACTACAAAGACAACAATATACAATGTATTAATTATTGTAACTGTCCCACTAACCTGTTTTGAAACTATCTCATTGCTACTTCTTTCTCAATAAAATTATTAAAAAATAAAAATTATCCATGAAAGAACTAGTTGATAAAATTTACTTAAAATGCAACACATATAACATTCAAAAATAAGGAACATAAACAAAATCAAGTGACACCCTGAAGAAAATATACTTGTATTTATTTCAAATATAGTATATCCATATACTAAGATAAATATAATAAAATATTGAGTCTATAGGTGATGGCTTTAAAAATGTTCAATTACATTGATATGTAGGAAAAGCTAATTGCACGACAGACCTTTGAAATGATAGTGACAAAAATAAAAGTTACTGAAATATATGCATATGAACATCTAAAAGGATATTCAAGAAATCTTATGGTTTAGAGAGTACTGTTTAATGAGAACAGCCCTTACTTCCTACTATTTATAATTACATATTAATTTTTAACAATGGATTTGTGTCACTTTTATTAGAAAATTAATATATGTGGAGAAAGGACAGTTTAATTTTTTTAAAGGGCACTACATCCTGATGTGTAGAGCATAATTAAACCCAGAATCAGGTTGTTCCAGAGTTCACATCCTCCCACTTCTCCTTGCGGTTTGCATCACCCTGGTCAAATGCTTTATGCTCCCTATATGTAAAATGAAAATGAAAGCTGTCCTTACCTCAAGACCTTTGTGAGAAATACATAAGAAAAGACACATTCACATGGCAAATGCTTAGAACACTTTCTGACACATAGTAAGTGTTCAACAAATGTAAGGGTCTCACAGCAAAAACTCAGAATTTTAATGACAATCTTCCTTCTGATACTGTCATCTTAGCCTTTTTCCTCTCTCTAAAAATTTAGCTGTCATTTGCAGAACTTTTTCTTTTAAGACATATATTATGTATTTTATGACTGAATAATGAATGGCAAGGAGAAAAAGAGATTTGCTTAGAGCCTCTACCTAGCTACTGTGGAAGGTGAAAGATATCTCTGCACTGTCCTTTCAGGAGCTGCCATGGATTAATTCTGTCCTCAGAGGGCTGGGATAAGGATGGTCTGAGGGCCAGAAATGGAGGGCATTGAGTTCATGATGGTTGGTGAGATCTGGAGATTAGAGATGTGGACACACATTGTTTGGACGGGCTGGATGTTGAGGGCAGGGAAGGGTGAGGGAGAATTCATTACTGACCACTTATTGACAAAGCCGCTTCTCTCCAAGTCCCCTGGGACAAGTTCCATCAGATACCCTGACTCTGAAATCTGACCCTGCCTTTAATCTGAAACCCGGAGCTAAATCTGTACTTATCGCCATATGGCTTCCTGATCAGAATCCGAGGGCCTCTCTTAAGCCTCTAAGAAGACTCTTTCTCTAAACCTCCACATCTGTTGCTTATATTTTCTCTCCCAATTGAGTAAGGGCAAGAGCTCAAGGTCTACAGACAGGTTACAGAGTCATCAGCTGGTAGAATTTACTGCACAGAGGAATGACCCCATAGCTTTCCAATAGACTGATTTCAAATCAACTCACATCAGAACACTTTCAACTCCCAGGGTCCATTTCCAGAACAAGAAAAAGTCAATCCTCACAGACTAACACAGATGAAACATGGCATCAGTCTAAAAATCATTGCTTGCTAAAAGTGTTTCATAGATTCCTAAGAGCCTGTGTTTGCCCCTAAATTTATCCCATTTCAGGGTTATTTAGAAACACTGTGAATTATATCCCTGACTTATTAATATGCTACACATTTCACTATTCAATCAACAAATGTTCATTAAACATCTACCACACCCCATACAGCACTTGAGACAGTGAAAATAAAGACTGGATGAGATAGCTGAGCTTCTGATCCCAGAGGGGAAAAAAAGATGGCACCAAAACATGCATTAGGGAATCTGCAGAGGTAGATGACACAGGTATAATGCACCATGATAGCATAACCAATCATGCTATCACCTAAGTCTACATTGAGGAAATGACAGTAAAGATGAGAACTGAAATACATAAATGTCTAACTATTTTACAAGGTTGAGGATCCTTCAGTAATCCAACAAACCTATCTATATCCTGACATTTCAAATCTATCTGTTCCTTCTACCTTCTCTTGAGTGGACTGCCTCCTCTGGCATCTCTGGAAATGCAAGAGTTCATCAGAAACCAGTCTGAGAAACTCTAGCTTGAGCATATTCTTGTGCTGGTAGTGCTGCTGCATGCAGACTTACAGACCAGTCACCCAGCATGCCCATCATTGCCACCAAAGCACCCAGAAAGCCCGTACCAAGGAGCTGACAGGTACTGGCACCATCTCTACTGATACTCACACCAGCAGGGACAGCAGGACAGCCCACAGACACAGCTGTGTGTTCCAGAGCCTACACAACTTGTCCCAAAGGACCCAGGATACACAGAGGCATGGTGTGATCTGTTCCCTTGCAAGAAAGGCATTCCAGAATGAAACAGGATACTCACAGCAGGTCCCACTTGGCAGTTTGCAGCAGCAATTGGCCCCTGAGACTCCACCCATCTCCCACCTCTACACTGGCACCACGGGAGGGTCACCTGGCTCGCAGATCAAGTCCAATCCATTATCTGCTTTTGGCACTCAAGTTTTAAATGAAGACAGCTGTGCCCATCTATTTGCATGTTGTCTACAGATTGCAGTGACAAGATCTAGTTGTGACAGAGATTCTGTGGCCCAAAAAGTCTAAAAATCTTGCTAACAGGACTCTTACAAAAAGAGGGCACCTCTTCTCACCCTGTGGGCCAGTCTTCTCAGCCTGTGGGGACAGTGCCAGGCTCTCCAGATCTGCTAAGTGGAAGATCCCATCTACCCCAAAAGGCACCTACACCTGGAGCAATCTACGCAGAATCTTTTCCATGCCAGCTTCGTTGAAGAGTTAATCCAGCTGCTGCCAAGGGTGCTTCTGCTGAGGCCCCCACCGCTCACAGTTCAGCTATGCCACTTGTTCACTCTGTGACTGCAGGAAATTCATTAACCACTCCACTTTCCCCATTTTAGAACTGTAGACTGGGAATGTTAATGTTACCTGCCTCATAGGAATACTGTGGAGATCAAGTGAACTAATGCCTGAAGAGCAGTTTGCACCGTTCATAACTTGCAGAAACTGTTTAATAAATGTGACTTGTTTTAACCATGAATATGAAAAAGACCAAGTGTGGAAAACTGGACATACAAGACATGAATCCTGCAGGTCCCTCCAGGCAAAGCACCGTGAACCACATTCCACCAACCAACAGGTATTCAGGAGCTTTTGGAAAGATGTGAACCAACCACCGCTTTTTGCAACTGATTATAGTTATGTGGCAAATAGGTATTTGTTTTGGACCAATTAGTTTTGAAAGCTTCCTGTTATTATCTACCAAATCTGAACAAATAAATACCCTATGATTAAAATTCATCACTACGCGTATGCTCAACAAACATTCTCAGATATGTTGATAAAGATATGTACTGGGATGTTCACAATAGTGTGATTTTGTGATAGCCCCACCTTCCAAGCAGGAAACCACTCCAAATATCATCGACTCTAGAATGGACAAAGAAATCATGGTATATTTGCACAATGGTCTGCCTCTTGGTGATGAGAATAAGCATCTTCAACTACATTCAAAAACTTAGAGAAATCTCAGTGCTGAGCAAAAGGAGCTAAACACAAAAGAGGCCTTACTGCATTTATATGAAAGAAAACAGGCAGACCTGGATTACAGTATTAGAAACCAGATTAGGAGTAATACTGAGGCAGTCAGGACCAGAAATGAACATGATAGAGTCCTTAGGGGTGCTGAGAATTTGTTCATTGTAACTTCTTCTAGGGGCTGAACATACGGATGTGATCCATTTATGAAAAACTATCCAAAAAGGAGGAAAGGGACAGGCAAGATAGCTCAACAAGCACAGGGACCAGGGTTCAATCCCTACTACCACATGCTATGTCAGCCCACCCCTGAGCCTGCTGAGCTGGCTACCAAGTCTGGGCATGGTGACGCACACCTGTAATGCCAGCGCTAAGGAGGCTGAAAACAGGAGGATTGCTGAGTCTGAGCTGTGTAGTGCGTCCCTGTACCAAACACATTTTTTTAAAAAACTGGGGAAAGAGAGAAGACCACACATTGAGTACCTAATCTGTCATTTTCCATATCTCTTATCCTCATTCTTTATTCCTGATATCGCTACCTTTGACATCTTTCTCTTCTCTGACCACACTTTTCTCTGACAAGCACCTCGTTTTAAGATCTGTCGCTGTGAAGAAACCATGCAGTATTTGCTCAGTGAAAAAGCCCAGATCCCATAAACCTCCTACCTCCTTCAATTCAGGTCTGGCAGAAGGATATGGAAGTCACACCCAAGAGGTTGCACTTCCATGCGCTCACTTCTGAAATATGACTAAGTGCCCGGTCTGTTTGATTTACGCTGCCCGTCCTGATTGCAGCTACAGTAACAGGTAACCTGGACCGAGCTTCCTTCCTCATTAGTATACTTCCCCAACTCCCAGGGCTCAAATTGAAACTGTCTTTGGCTCTCATAAGATCAGTTCCACTTTTAGAAACTGGATGAATTGTGGAGTAAATGTTGCCAGGTTACAATTTCTCCTGTGGGCATGGGTCTGCTGGCCAATTGCCTTAGCACGTCACCACCAGTGCCACATTTCCAATTACACCTCAAAGTGGTGCTTTCCCCCTGTGCTTTCCCCACTACCCTACAGAAGTGGCATTCAGGAAGACAGTCCAATACAGAATCTGGCTTGAAGAGATGCAAATACCAACTGCTCTGATTTCACATGGGGTTACAGACCCAACTCTAATTTAATTCAGCCATTCCGTCAGAACTCCTTTGACGCAAGAATATGTGAATGCTACTCATAAAATAACTTGTATTTCTGTCCATTGAAAATAACAGAAAGGGAACTTTCCAGAACTCTTCTCCTCCAATCCCTGAGTTTCAACTCATCCCAACCCGACCTTCTTTGGTAGAATTCTCTTTTGACGTTTGCTTTTACCATAGCACTCATCATTTGCAAACTTGGTTTTACAAATATTTTATCTTCTTATCTTTGCCCTTTAGTACTGCATTTTCCTGAGCAAGAACTGCATTTAATTATGATCACTGCTGTGTTTTATTGAGCATATGTCACTGTGGTTACTGCTTCTCATGCACTTTCTCATCATAAGCCTATGAGTAAGTGTTATAATTCTGTTTGCAGATGAAGAAATTGCAGTAAAGATTCAACTGTGTGTCCTGAGTCACACACATTCTGAGAGACCATACCAAAGACCTTGCTCTTTCTAGCATTTAATCTTAGGCAATAGTCCTCTCAGTGTCTTCTACTGTATAGAAATCTGTGGATTATGGGTGGATGGATGGATGGATGGATGGATGGATAGAAGGATGGATGAAAATGGGTAAATATTGAGAATATTCAATGGACACAAATAAAAAGTGTTATTCCCTTTCAGAGTAGTTATTTATCCTCCAACAAAATCATGACCTGGAAGATGATGTAAGTTTTAAATAAGCTTCCCTCTGTTTTAGAGAATTCATATTCCTTTAATCCTTGTGTGCAGTCAGGTCAAGGTAATGCCTTCAAAACAAAACACAAACAGGTATATTCTTGGTTACTTAAGAAACAGACTCTTGGGAAGACCTGCTTCCCAGGCTCTGTCCAGGACTTTACTAAGTTTTAGTCCTAGAGCCTTGAGCAACTAATCTTGCCCTTGACCATCAACCTCCTTGCCCATAAGACAGGCAGCCACACCTTGCCCACAAGTGGCAGACAAAGCAACATGAGGCGAGAGTTTAGCCAAAAGTACAGCCATAATAATTGTTCACTGGGCTGGGGAGATAGTTCAGTGGTCTAAGCACCTCCCTGGCAAGCGCAAGGATCCAAATTCAATCCCCAGGGCCATATGCCATGGTGGCTCCAGAACTCTGGGCACAACATGACAGCCATGAAAACTGGGCATGCTGGCACACACTTGTAATCCCAGTGCTGGGGAAGCCGAGACATGAGGATCACTACGAGTCCAAGCTGCATAGCAAGACCTTGTACCAAAGAAATAAATATTTTTTAAAAAAATAATAATTGTTCATTTTCTCCAAACTCTAATTCCAATGAATTTAAGAAACTGTGAGAGCAACAGAGCCCTGGAGAAGGTATTAAGTGAAGTCTTCTCCCCAGTTCCAGCCCAGAGTAACCCTAGGCACCACCATCATGCCCTCACCATCGAGCATGACTAGAGCAGTCTTTCCTGAGGCATTAGGCACTCATGGCTTTTGCTTTGTGTTGTTTTGTTTCTGTGGCACCGAGGATTGAATTGAGGGAGCGTGGAGCTACACTGCCAACTGACTTCTCTATTTTGCATTTTTTGAGACTTTCCCAAGATGGTCTCAACCTTGCAATCCTCTTGTTTCAGCCTCCCCAGTAGCTGAGATTAAAAGGTGTGTCCCATGGCACTCAGCTCAGATGTTATTTATTTTATTTTATTTTTTATGTATTTAGCACAGGGTCCACAGGGTCTCACTGCACAGCTTGGACTTGTAGTGATCCTCCTGGTTTTTAGCCTCCTGAACACTGGGATTACAGGTGCATATCACCATGCCCAGCCTCAGTCCTCCTCTCAATGCACCCCAGGGACAGCCAGGGATCAAACCCCAGTCCCTGCATCTGCCTAAGCAGGCACTTCAGTCCGCTAAGCTATCTGGCCAGGCCCCAGATATTATTTCTTGATAGCCTTTTCCCCCTCTTTTTTCCATTTGGTGCTTGTCCTCATGGGATTTTCTTTTTCTCTGTTTCTGCTGATGCTCAAAAATTTAAAAAAAATTGGCTATTTCTGTTACATTTGAATCAAAAATGCCACCCCCAAAGTCTCATATGCTCAAAGGGGGAGCATTCGGAAGGCAACTGCATTGTAAGAGCACTAACTTCCCCAGTGGATAAGTTCACATCTGTGTGTGTTGTCAAGTACTGGGGCCTGAAAGAAAAAAAAAAAGTAGTGGGGCCTGAGTGGAGCAGCTGGGTTACTGGGGAGGGGCCTAGAAGGGTATGCTTTTGTCCCTGGTCCCTTCCCTTTCTCTGGCTCTTTCTCTCCCCATCTCTCAGCTTCCTGGATGCCAGCGGTTCAATAGCTCTCCCTCAGCATGACTGTCTATGATGTCATTTTCTGCCTCCGAGCCAGATAACCATGGTTGAAACTTCTGAAACTAGGAGTCAAAATAAGTCTTTGCTTGTTTACATTGTGTGTGTCTACTATTTGGTCCCAGTGACAGAATGCTGGCTGGAGTACATTGTATATTTGTGTCACAAGTGAAGTAGGAGTTTCCAACAAACCCAGAAAGCCTCTAACTTCACCAGAGAGGAATCCTGATGAGCTTTGGGAGGCCTATATAGTGTTTGCTACCTAAAAGGAAAAAATTCTCCCTTCATTTGTCCATGGGGAAAGGTCAGTTTCCGCTCCACCTGGCCTATGGTTATGCACAATGGATGGATATTCCCACATCCTCTGCGGAGAGTTTTACAAGGGAAATCATCAAGCACATGTTTTGGAAACAAAACTCCTAAGTGTTATGAATGAAGTGTATCAGTCATCATCTTCCCACCCATCCCCCTGTTGCAGCCCAGGGGCCAAAAATCACTTCTTGTCTTGAAAATAATCTTTTCAAGGACCAAGTCCAAGAGAATAAGAGAACTGGTTGCCACAGGCCAGGTTTCCTATTATCTAAGGTCAATGCTGACTTGAGACAGGAAACCCCACATCCTGAAGTCTTACTCACAATCCATAATAGATGATGATCTTGGAACCCATGTCAAGCAAAGGAGTCAGCTATGCACTTTCTGGCAAAGATGCAGGCCTGGGATTCAGTTTGAGCAGTTATAACATAAAATAATAAAGTCTAAACGCAAACAGTGAAAGCATACAACTACCCCAGTTCAGAGAGTGCCAAAGCTGACCTAATAATTAGACATTTTTCATGTTTCAGTAAGGAACTTAATTGGCATTTTGTGGGACCCTGCTGGATGAGGGCTCACAGAGTCAGCGCTGGCACAGAGCCCATGTCCTGCTCCCTTGGCAGTTCCCCATCTTCCCCATTAGCTCCAACCACATGGAGAAATGAGAGCAGGGCAGAATGAGACACCTTCCTTTTTTCCAAGTATATTGGAGTCCACCCAGGAAAAAGCAGGGCAGGCTGATGAAAAGTGTAGGCAAGTGTTTCCAGCCCCTTGCTGTGTGCGCAACCAGGGAAATATGAAAACCACAGTCATTTAAGCAGCCATTTATAGTTTACAAGTGCTTTTCAAATGCATTCTCCGAATCCTCATACAAAGTGTTAGGAACCTACTTTTATCACCCTCTTTTTACATGTATATAAAGGAGGCTCAAGAGTGAAGGGACAACCTAAGGATGAACAGCTAGTAGGTGTCAGAAATGGGGCTAGACCTCGTCCTTCTGCTTCTCATACTTACATTGTGGCTGCCACCCCTTGACCCAAGGATCTGTGAGCTGAGCTGATCTTCTGCTTCCTGTCCATGCTGTCAAGACCAGGAGCTTGGAAAATGTCCTGGTAGAAATTTTATTCTTTCATGTTCAGGCCAAATATAAGACTGTGTTTTGATTATGGTGGGAAAACCTGTTTCTCCTGCTCCACTGTGTCAGATAAGATAGTGGGCATAAAATTGATATTTCCTAATGATTCTTAAAGAGATAGAAATGAGTACATTGTCATCCTTTGACAATGACATCCCAAAGAGGGAAACTTCTGTGATCATGTCATAGGGACATTTGTCACATTGAGTTGCTCTTTCTGGCCTTCCACTCTCTTTCATCTTTCCCTGAGCAACAGTGTAAGATGTGTGTAAGATCCATTCTGTTCAGACTTTTTCCACTATCTTCTCCTCGGGAACCAATGCAAAGCTCCTATTTGTCACTTTTATGCACAAGGAGAGAGTGGTTGTTCTGAATTGGTGAAATCTTTGAGACTCTGCTATTAAGAGGGTTTTCAACCCATGCCCTCTTAGTTCTGTGGGCTCCCCCAGTAAGTCCATGGGCAATGGAAGTGAAAAAAAAAAAAAAGGGAATCAACTCATCAGGAAAGATTACCCTATAGAGCACAAACTCTGGGTTCTCTTCTTTGAAGTGTTTCTGAATTACAAGTCTTATGGAGAAAGAAACAGAATTTGTGGAGGCCCTTTGCCCCAACCATGACAGAAACTTAAGTCAATTCTACAACCAACTTCTTCTTCTTTCTTTTTTTTTTCCATTTTATGTATTTGGTACAGGGTCTCACTGCAGCTCAGACTCGTAGTGGTCCTCCTGTTTTCAGCCTCCTGCCTGGACTCATTCATTGGCGCAGCATGCCCCAGGGTCAGGGCCAGTGCAGCATGCAGGTCTGGGGATCAAACCCTGGTCCCTGTGCTTGCCATAGCAGGTGCTTAGTCTGCTGAGCTATCTTTCCAGCCCACTACAACAAAATTCTAATCAAGTGACATATACACAGGAAATACATTGGTGCTATTTTAGTATTCTGGTTAATTGGGAACTAAGTAGCACCTGGTGAATGTAATTAAATCTTTCTTTGATAACTGAGAATTTTGCAGTACCCTGGAGTGATCGCTCTAAATATCAATTCTAAATCTCCTCTGCTGGAAGTGACTTTCAGGCCAACTGCAGGACATTAATTTGCACTCAATCCCTCCTGCCAACTTACTGCCATCCTCTTTTCCTAAACAGCTAGTTCAAAGGAAATTCTGTTTATTACAAGCTTCTTCTAGGCATTTTCATCACAGTTTATCAGGATTTCCACACAACTGTTCAGAAATTAGAAAGACTCAGAATGTTGACATGGCACATCTATTAAATCATACACCCAGAAGACATATTTTGAAAACTTTTTTTGAGGTCTAGCATCACCTTCAACACCCCTGGCTCAGATGTACTCTCTCTGCATGCAGCAAGTAAAGGGAGTCAAGAGATCCTAAGTGAATTGGATTTTGAAGTTTATCAATGCTAGCCCTAGTTACTCTACTGAACAGTCAGATCGCACTAAGGAATCTACTTCACTTCAAAAACTTGGTTTCTTGTCTGTATCCCTGTATACCTAACAGTTGGGTTTATTAACACTTAGTCTTTAAAAGAAAATAGTTCAATCTTTTTTTCACCAAGGATTGAACTCAGGACCTTGCACTTGTCAGGCAGACATTTTTGCCACTGAGCTATATCCCTGGCCCAGTAAATCTCTTTATAATCACAGGAAAATTAAAGAAGATTTTCACAACTAGAAAAACATGCAAAAAAAAAAAAAGTACAGTCTAAATGGGGGCATGGGTTCAGGAAGCTTTTGTATAGGTTTGTGATCCGTGTACACAAACTTCAGTCTAGAAATCCTGGCATGGAAGACCCTTGGATCTCTCTGAGCCCTGCCATTCTTTGAATCTGGTTAAGCACCTTTGCAAGTCTGTAGGGCCATGGTCCTCAACTTGAGCTGCACATTAAGGCACCTTCAGGATTTCAAACTTCCAGTGCTTAAGGTGTTATCTAGACCCATGGAACTCAGATCTTTGGGGCTGGCTCCCAGGCATCAGCACTCGTTAGTACTCTCTAGACAAGATTGCAAAACTACTTGTCTTGAACAAAGATTCTGAAAATTAGCAGTGAATAGAATCACCATGAAAACACAGGCTCTTCCCAACGGGGATTTAGATGCACGTAGGACCCTACCTGAGAATCTGTACTGTTAGCAAGCACTCCCAGGCCATCCTGACCCAGAACGTAATTTGGAAGTGCCCTAGTAGAGCCATGTAGCAGAAGCCCAGAGGGAAGTTCCCTCCCCAGCTACCCTTTCCTCCCAGATAGCTCTACAAGCTCCCGGCAGATCTCCAGGCTTTGTCCAGGGATGACTATAATATATCTCCTTCATTTTCCAGATAAGCTTTTTTATCCCCATCTTTTCCACCTCTAGCAAACCTGGATCTTTTAACCAGAGCCTCTGATCCCACTAGTTCAATAATTTAAGCAGAGCAATCATCAACATTGTTGTGCTTAATATTTAAACACCATCGCATCACTTAGGTCAGCTTCAAGGTGAGCGCTGACTCCTATTCAATTGCCTAGTTAGCAAACCGAGCCACTGGCTGCCAGAGGGGAGTGTGTATACATGACTCCTCTGACCCAAGCCAGCCAGGCAGAAACCCAGCCCGCCAGGTCCTGCGCCCTCTTACCCCTTCCTACCTGAAGCGTACTCAGCAGGACTTGCAGCCCACTGCCTTCTTGTTCTGCCATCCCTTCCTGGGTCCAGGGGCACCAGCTGCCTGAGGCCAGATCCGAGCTGAAGAGGGAACGGCTGCCAAGCTGACCTCGCTGCCTGCCTCAGCCACACAGAGGCCTCAGCTGCACATGCTGCGGAGTGCAAAATCACCACTGTGCAACCCTAGACCTCGGCATAGGCGTGGATGCCCCCAACTCCCACAGTGGGGATTAGGTGAGCCCCAGTACTGGGGACGGCTGAGCATTTGGGCACAGGGGTGGGGAGAGCACCCACATGAGTCATTCACTCACCTCAGGCCCACGCAGGAGCCAGGCGGAGGAGAAGCCACCTTGGATGGCTGACAGGCATTCCCAGCTGACCTGGTCAGACTCCCTCCAGAGGCCGGCTTTGCCCTCCCCACTGCCTCCCCCCTTTATTTTGGTCTGTTGCCGGCTCCCGCTTGTAACAGGAGATTCAAGAGTGCTTGCACAACTGTGGCAGATCAGGGCAGAGGAGCCCAGGGCCCCCTGAGGTTCCAGACTTAGGGATAGGAGCTATGACTGAGAAGGAAAATAACTACTAGGGGCATCTTGTTATGGACCACATCCCTTACCAAATCTTCTCATTTTCACAGTAACCCGCAGAAGTAGGTTTTATTATTGGCACCATCACTTTCCAAAGGAAAAAACCAATGAATGCAGTTTGAGAGCATGTGGCAGGCCTTAAGCATACGAGCTGTCACCAGTGCACAACACTAACCATTACACCACCAGAAAACATATTAGGCAAAGTAACAGAAAGCTAAAGAGCTTCTGCCAGTAGGAGATAGAGCTCCCAGGTAATAATACCTCCCACCCCAGTGCTGGGCATCTTCCTGACATCCAGAGGACCAGGCCGGTGACTGCCCAAGCTGAGTTATGGCACCACTGAGGACACAGAGTTTGCATTTCCAGATCTTATGGGGCTTAAGTGTCCTGAAACTCTGAGTCAGAGGTCAGGCCTGGCCAAAGCCTCAATTCAAGGACACATTCCTGTGATTCCTGACCTCAAGACACTTCCATTCTTGATGGCTTCTACACCTCCTAATACCTATGATGACAAGAGCAGAAATCGATCTCCTTGGCCTTCTGTGAGAGGGTGGGGCTTTTCAGGGTCTGTGTCCTGTGGTCTTCTAAGGTGTGGGGACAAGGAAGGTTGAACTGCCCCATGTGATGATCTTAACATCTGCTCACCCCTTGGTTGTCAGTGGAGAATGAAGAAAAAGCAGAAACAGAAGAAATGATAAAGCCTCCTTCCCAATATATACCTAAAAATGATTTAAAGATAAAAACACTTTTAGAGTATAAGTCCTAAAAATGACCTCTGAGGAGAGAACCAAAGGCCCTGTGGTCCTCCTTACTGAAGTCTCCACTTTAAAAGATGTCTTGTTTCAGCTCACAGGAATTACATAGGACAGAGGTGAAATGAAACCCTATCCATAAGAGATTCATTCTCCTCTACTTAATGACCTCTTTCCCCTTGCAGTGCCAAGAACTTGGTTTTCCACAAACCCCTTGTGAAATAAGGTACGGTGAGGGCTCCTTCCTTCTCTGTGGCCACACTGGCCTCATATGCCCAACCTGGCCGTCGCTCCCAGGACTTCTCTCCAGGAGAATCTCCATGATGCCAGACAAGGGACAGAGAGAGGGCTGGGCCTCACCCTCTGATTTCCTAACAAAATTAGGGTGCAGATCTATCCCCTTTTTATTTTAAAGAGAATAAAAATAAGAGGAAAAGAATAATAAAAATGATACAGAATTTTAAATCAAGATGATACGAAATTACAATGGTTGTAATATTCATATTGTTATCTTCAAAGCAGTTGTTCAGACTACCAGATATAGATATGCAACACTGATCAAACAATTAAGAATTGACTGTTCCTTTCAATGAACTAATAGAAAAGAGTAGAACAATGATCTTAGCTATTTTGTGTGTATATTTTTTCCTTTCTTTCTTTCTTTCCTTTCTTCTCTTTTCCTATCCCCCATCCCAGTCACTCTTACCTTTTGAGCAGTTACTTTCCCTTTCACAATATCTATTGTACCTTTTGAATTTTATTTACTCTTCCAGCTTCTTTCACAAGGGAGACAGTACAGTGCTTGCACATGTGAGTCGGATTTATTTCACTTGTAAGCATGATCTCTAGTTGCATCCATTAAAAAAGCTTCGAGTTTATCTTTCTTTATAGCTGAGTAAAAATCCATTGTATAAAAATACCAGATCATTTTTATGTACTCCTCAGTTGACGGGCATGTGAGTTTTTTCCACAATATAGCTGTGACGAGTTGTGCTGCTACAGCCATGAATGCACATGTATCACTGTAGTGTGATGTTTTCCACTTTTCTAGAAAAATACTGAGGAGGGGAATATCTGGGTCAAGTGGGACCTCTAATACTAATTTTTTGAGGCATCTCCATGCTGATTTCCACAAAGGTTGTACCAGCCTGCACTCCCACCAACAGTGGAGAAAGATTCCTTTCTCCTCAGAGTCTCACCAGCATTTGTTATTGGTTGATTTTTTTCCTAATTCTGATGTACATTTTAATTTTTTAAAGAAAACAAAATAGTGGGCCGGGGGAATGGCTCAGTGGAATAAGCACTTGCCTGGCAAGTGCAGTGGCCTGAGTTCAATCCCCAGTTCTGCAAAAAAAATTTAAAAAAGAATACAAAATAGTAATACAGGGGGCTGGGAGATGGCTCAGTAAAATAAGCACTTCCCTGGCAAGCACAAGGGCCTAAGTTCAATACCCAGTTCCGAAAAAAAAAGCAAAATAGTAATGCAAAAAATAGCATTAGCAAGGATACAAAATTTCACTAAACAAAGTAATAAGAATTCAAAACTGGTCGCTGTATTGCATGACGTTATCTTCAAATTCGTTGTTTAGGTTACCAAATATAAACATGCAAAATTGGTTAAGAAAACAGCAATGAAAAAGTTAGGGCTGGAGAGACAGCTTGGTGGCATAAGGACCTGACTGGAAGTGCAAGGTCCTGGGTTCAATCCCCAGTACTGCATGCCATATTGGCTCTGGAACCCTGCTGTGTTGGTTCCAGAACTGGATATTATGGCCCGTGCCTATAATCCCAGCACTAGGGAGGCTAACTCAGGAGAATCACTACAAGTCTGAATTCTGTAGTGAGACCTTGTATCATAAAAGAAAAAAAAGTAAAAAGTCATAAGAAACTAAAAAGAAAAAAATAACAATAAAAAGAAAAAATAAATATTAATTGCTCCTTTCAAAAGATCAGCTGAAATTGGCAACACAATTATCCAAATTATCTTGCATATATACATAAATATATCTTTTTTCCCTTCTTCCCTTTGTCCTTTTCCTCATCCCAGCTTTTCCTTAATGATAGCCATTCTTTCTGAAGTGAGATAGAATCTTGGTGTTATTTTAACTTGCATTTCTCAAATGACCAATGATGTTGAACATTTATTCATATATTTATTTGCCATTTGTATTTCTTCATCTGAGAAGTATATATTCATCTTAGATGCTCATTTTTGGATTGGGTCTTTGAATTTGGGGGATTTTTTTTAATTCTTTATTTGTTCTAGATAGAAGTCCTTTGTCTGAGGGATAGTCAGATAAATTTTTTCCCAATTTGTGAGTATTCCTTTAACTCTGTTGGCGATTTCTTTGGATATGTAAAAATTTTTCAATAAGATGAGATCCCAGTTGTTGATTCTTCAAAGTATTTCCATATAGTTTGGTTTTTGTTCATGAAATCTCTGCCTACCCCTATGTCTTCAAAATTTCTGCCTACTCTCTCTTCCAGGAGATTGTTTTTGATTTTATATTTAGATCTTTGATCCATTTTGGCTTTAGCTTAGTGCATGGTAATTCATATGGGTCAAATCTGAGTCTTCAGCATGTGGAAAGCCAGTTTTTCCAGCATTATTTATTTCCAGTAAATATGTTTGTTTGTCCCCTTTGTCAAAAATGGGGTGGCTGAGCGTGTTTGTAGTTGTGTCTGCATATGCTAAGCTGTTGCACTGGTCATCAGGTCTGGATTTTTGCCGGTACCATGCTGATTTTATCACAGTAGCTTTGTAATATAATTTTAAGTCTGGGATTGTGATGCCCCCTGCCTTGCCTTTGTGGCCCAGGATTGCCGTTGCTCTTCCAGGTCCCTTTTGAATTTTAGGAATGTTTTCTGTAGAACAGATCTGGCTTTTTCTGAGCTGTCCATCAAACCTTTGACACTGTGCCCCTCCTACCTCAATAGACCCCTGCTCCCTAGCCTGGAGCAACCTGCTTCTCCCTCCCTCATGCATAGGCAAAGCCTCCGCAGTTCCATCATCCAAGCTTCTCTCTCCTCCACACTGTCTTACCGGCAGCCTGGTTCCATTAGTGAACTGACTGGAAGTGTATGGTGAGGATAGGAAAATGCAATGCTTTTCCCCACATACTGTTTCAGTGTTGGCAGACACTTCACTAAAAAGTGGGAGATGAAACCCAAGCTTGAAATTCTCCTGGATAATACGACATCTTACCCAAAAGTGGGCTAAAATGAGTACTTGCTAAACTACGTGGGGGGTCCTGGGGGAAGGGCATCCTTTGGGCAGGTGGGGAAGGAGTCAGAAAAAGATCTACTTGTTTCATAGGATATCCTTTCCAGGAAAACTTTAGAGAAAGATTAAAGCAGAAACTCAGAATACTGTACTCTGGTTTCAAAGACAAACACATCTAATGTTGCCCAGAGATTCCTGTTGCAGCTGAGCAGTCCTGAGAAGAACCCGCTGGTTCACTATCATGCTGAAGTGATGCCCAGAACTTCAAAAAGCTCTCATACTCACAGTTATGGCAATTACCAGCGAAAGGGTATGAGATAGCAGTCAGCAGAGGGAAGATTGCAGGGTCCCCCATGGAACTCAAGAATGAGTTCCCAGTTGTCCTCTCCTGATGGATTTGTGGGGACAACATTCACTTCTTTTGCAATGATGAGCATAATACAGACAGATTCTTGATAAGCAAGAATCTCCTCCCCTGAAGCTCCTATCCAGGGTTTGTATCAAGAGTGGCTCACACAGACAGGGTCACCCCAACACAGCTGACCTTAGGCTCCAGCCTCTCCACAGGTCAAGGTGATACCACATGATCCAAGAAGCCTGCCACATATCCTTCTGTTAGAAGAGCCTGTCAGCATGATTCCAAGGCCTCAGGTAAACATTCTCTTAGCAGGAAGGATATTCCAAGAGCCGAGGGATCCTTATAGGGAAGTAGAAACACGGAGCAATCTTTCCATGAGCAAGCGTAATACTTTATAGCCCAAGGTTTTCATCTTTTATGGACAAGGTAGCAAGATAAGTGCAAGCCTGTATATTTAGGAGTATTTAACAGCTAGTAGTAGGTACCATCCAAGTCTGAGCTGCATAGTGAGACCCTGCAACAACCAAATAATAATAATAATAAAAAGTTACAACAAGAATGTAGCTCAGTGGAAGAACCAGGGTCCAACTACCAGTTCAAAAGGAAATCCTCTTTCTACCTTGCCATGGCATAGTAGAAACTTAATACGCCTAATCCAAAAATCCAAAATGCTCTAAAATGCAAAACTTCAAGCACCAACATGATAGTGATAAATGCCACATCATGCAACGATGGCTCATGAACAACATGAAAATTACTGTATCCAGCTGCCTGCAGGGCATGTACACGAGGTATATATGAAACATAAATGAGTTTCATGCTTAAACTGAAGCTCATTTCATCACCAAAATATCACAAATGTATAGGGACATATTCCAAAATACTTGTGGGCCCAATTAATGTTGCTGTTGTCGTCTTGGAGCTGGAATCTTCCTATGTAGTTCAGGTTGACTTCAACTCACTAAATAATATCCCAGGTTGGCCTCAAACTGGCAGCAGTCCTCCTGCCTCAGCCTCCTAAGTGCTGGGATTGAAAAGTGAGCATCTCCAAATCTGGGTGGTCCCAAGTACACGGATAAGGGAGACTACCTATATTAAAAACCAGGATTTGTTAGTAATAAACTTGAAAAGAACTAATTCTAGTAAAAACAAATACTATGGGCTGGGGAGTTAGCTCAGTGGCACAGTGCTTACCAGCAAGTGCGAGGTCCTGAGTTCAATTCCTGGTACCACCACCAAAACAAAACAAGACAAAAAAAAAAAAAAACCCACAATACTATGATGGTAATGCTGTTGTTAGTCCATAAAGAGATATATATTAAAATGATTTATTTGATATATAGTGGTCCCTCACTTATCATGGAGGTTATATTCCAGACACCCCCGCAATAAGTGAAAATCAGCGAAGTAGCGACATTACATTTATTTTAGCATTTATATAATTGTAAGGCTTTATAAACCCTTCCCACACTTACAAAGCTTTCCCACACTTTTAAAAACACTTCTAATGTTCTTAGCCTTTTTCTAAACTCGTAAACCTATATAATTTTAACACATACGTGTACTGTACGGTACTGCAAAATCCCATAATATAGCAAACACTATGCGATAAATAATTCAAAGTAATATTTTTTTTAAACCTGTGAAATGGTAAGTCCACGAAAATTGAACCACGAAAAAGCGGGGGACTACTCTGTGTGTATATAATTTTTCACTCTGTAGTTGGTTGAATCCTCAAAGGAGCTGACTATGAATGTGGGGGGAGGGGTCTTGTGTAAGGAGAGAGTGGGTGGGAAAGTCGAGCAGTGTTAGAGGGCACAGAAGGGGCAAGTGGTTTGCTATTGAGTTTCTCCCCAACCAGGAAAACCCTTGGAACGCTGTCATTCCTGCCATCTCTGGAACAAACACCGTAACCAAGGCACAGACGCAACCGCAAGTACACAGAGCCGAAGTTCCAGATAAAGCAAAGTAGATGCTCAGTTGCATCCAGGTTGAAGATGCGGAGCCACAGCGCAGCCTGCCAGCACAGGGGCTACACAGGGCGCCGCAGCTGAGCTGCAGGAGGCGCGGGTTGACCGTCCCTGAGGATTCCACCTTTGGGGAAACAGCTCAGGGAGCAGAGGCAGAGAGCCAGAAGTAACATAGCCATCTCCACCACAGCCAGAGGTTGCAACAAGATTAACACAGGACATAAAAAAGAGAGGCTGGGAGAGAAGCTCTACCACAGCAAAATCAAGCCCACTCTCCCAACTGCACTGGTTGGAGCAGCTACTCTGGAATGGGGAGTGGTGTGGTCGGAATGATTATATCCTCCTAAAGTTCACGTGTTGAAACCCTAACCCCCAAGGTGGTGGTACCAGATGTAGGGTCTCAGTAGACGACTAGGATGTGGGGGTGAATCTGTATGACTGGCTCTAGTGCCCATAAGTGCCTATTATAAGTGCCCTAAATAATAAGGGCACCCCGGGGAGCTGCCTGGCTCCTCCACCATCAGAGGATGCAGGTAAGAGGCACCATTTGTGCACTCGAAAGTGGGACTCACCAGACACCAACTCTTAGACTTCCTTGCCTCTAGAGCTATAAGAAATACATTTCTGTTGATTGTGAAGCCCTCAGACTAAGAGACTTTGTTATAGTAGTGCAAAAGGATTAAGACAGGAGAAATCAAAAATACCTTATTCTCTGTACAGTGTGCTATATTTAGGTATGATTTTAGATTCTATATTGTTATGAACCATCATTTTTTAACTGATAAATACTGAAAGTACTATTCAAACATTGTCATATCTGGGGCATTGTGTATCTGGCTATTGAACTCTGGGGCCCAGAGTGGACAAAACAAGTGTATGATATCCTTGCTGAGTTTCACATGTCATTTCTGGCATAAATTTGAGACTCAAAAGTCCTAAGGTAACTTTCCCAGGCATCAAGACACAACTTGACCACCACAGGGTCTTCAGTTCATGCCTGTCTGAGGTTCAGATTACACATCATTGTGCTTTTCCTGTTCTATAAATCTCTGTTAAACAAGGCCAGGTGATAATTTATTCTCCCCACTGTCTTATAATAATCTTCCTCCTCCTGGATAATGTGAAGCAAGGCCCAGATCCTTCAGGACACAAGGAGAATCCTGGGTATAAAGTCATATAAGAGGGCTAGAACTTCCCAGGCCAGTGCGGTGGACATGGACATGGGGCCAGCAGATAGACCCTCCTGCCCTTAGCACTGCCAGCCCTGCTCCTGTGGCAAACACAGCAGTACCATGCCATTCCTCACCTCTGCATCTAGTGTCCCTTATGTGAGGACACAGCTGGAGCTCAGCTGTCTGTGAATCAGGAAGAGGGCTGGCCCTGAACTCCCAACTCCTTAACCTTGGGCTTCCAACCTCCAGGACTATAAGAAACAAGTTTGTGTTGAGCTCACCCCATCCCTGGTATTTAATTTATCAGCCTGAATGGACTAAAGCAGTTCTTTTTTTTTTTTTTTTTTGGTGGAACTGGGGATTGAACTCAGGCCCTAAAAGTGCTTATTCTACTGAGCTATCTCCCCAGCCTAAGGCAGGTCTTTTTAAAATTTATTTTAAAGAGAATAAAAAATTGAAAACATTTAAAATGATGCAGAATTTCAATACAAAATGCTAGAAAATTAAAAAATGGTTGTTTGTTATATTGAATATTCTTACCTTCAAAGTAGTTGTTCAGATTATCAGATATAAGCATGAAAAACTGGCAAAAAAATAAGCATTAACTGTTCCTTTCAATAAACCAATAGAAATTAGTTTAATTATCTTAGCTATCATATATACATATATATCTATCCATATATATATATATGGATATATTTATGGAGATATATATATATATATATATATATATGAAGAAATATAAAATACAGATAAGATTGCGGAACTGGGGATTGAACTCAGGCCTTTGCGCTTGCCAGACAAGTGCTTATTCTACTGAGCCCTCTCCCTGGCCCATAGCCTGGACTTACATGTAGCTTGATTCTGCAATTATCCATCTCTCCCATTACTTCTGTCCATTTCTGCTTCAGATATTTTTAAGCTCAGTTATAAAACAAATACACATCCATGATTGCTATATCCTCCTGATGAATTGCTCTTTTGTCACAATGAAATACCCCTCTCTAACTTTGTTGATACTTTTGTCTTAAAGTCTATTTTGTCTGATATTAATGAAGCTGCTCCAGCTTTATAATTCTTTTTATTTTTATTATGCTTGTGCATTACATGCTATATGTCTTTCTGCATCTTCACTTTCTGTCCATCTGTTTCTTCTTCATCATCGTTTCTTATGCAAGGAATTTAGTGAAGACCTCATGTTCTCATCCAGTCTGACAACTTGTGCCATTTAACTTCAGTCATCGATTTACATTTCAGGTGATTGCTAATATAACTGGTTTTAGATTTACCATTTCGGTATTGATTCCTTGTTTGTCTCCTTGGCTCTGAGGTATTCTCCTTGTCCTTCTCTGCCTTCTTTGGAATCCATCAGATTTTGTTACAATATTCAATTTTAATTTTGTACTGACTTCTCAGCTCTACCTCATTATGTTACATTTTTGTGCTAGCTCCAAGAATTACATTCTGCATCCCTCACTTATCAGTCTAGTTGAAGTTTATGTGCTACAACTTCACATAGAACATGATAATCACAGAAAAAAATAGCTCCACTTGCCTTCCTCTGCCTGTCTTTTTGATGATGTTGCCACATAATATTAATTTTTCTTTTTTTATTAAATTTATTGAGACAAATATAGATGAGACAGTTTTAAAACTGGTTAGTAGGACAATTACAATAATTAATAAATTGCATATTGTTGCCTTTGTAGTGGTTATTCATAGGAAAAGATGCAGACATGATATCCTGTCCAAACACTATTAGTACCAATCTTTCCTCTCATTAAATTAAGAGAAAGTAGCTGTATATCTATCCTAACTATTTTGAATGTACAGATACAAAATGGGCCTTCATTTATATCCCCTTTTCTTGTTTAGCTTTGTGTGAGATGAGTATTCCATTGCATTCAAATATTGTAGGTGTGTGAATTCAGCAAAGTAATCCAATATAGTCTAGTAGTCCATAATAGTAGTGGGTTATCCATAGGACTGGCAATGTCAGAAATTGTTAACCTGAGCATTTTACAGCTCAGCATATTAATATGGCTTTAATTTTTATACCTTGTTTTTATACTTTTCTGGTGGATGGTTAAGACCAAGTTAAAGCAAGACTTTTATAACAAGAAATGTAACTTCTGTATTTGACAAGGTCAGTCAAATCCCCTCAGGATTTATCCTGAGATGCTGTACCACACTTTGCAGATACTTTGTCAGGGTCAGCCATGTGGAAGAGTCACAGCCATTGCTTGACCAATTTGCTGTCTGTAAAAGCCTGAGAGAATGATTTCTCTCCATGTGACTCTCCTTAGGCACACTGTACATCA
>NDGM011207002.1:0-10210 GCA_002564305.1 Octomys mimax | reverse complement strand
TGTTTTGCTAAGCTTGTTCTAAGTAGGTGCTTTAGACCACTGAGCCATCTCACCATCCCAAATATATCATTATTTCTGCAGGATTTTTTATTACTGTATTTGAAACTCACATGGTTAAGCATCATTCATCAGTATGGACATATATTTGTGTATGTATCAATGCATGCATAATTAACTAACTACATGCATATATGAATAAATACATATGTAACTTTGGATACAGATTATATTGTAGCTTTAATTATATTCATTAATTATAATATTCATTAATTATATCCACTATCACTTAACATTTGCTAGAAGAATTGGCCTGCTGCTTCCCTATGGACTATTCCAAATAATTGTAAGATACTTAAAAACTAAATTTTTATTGACTAAAAAGAGCATACTTGTGTTCTAGGTGCTCTTAAGTGGTAGATAATGGACCTAAATGACTGAGTGAATTTAAGAATAATAAGTGGTGCCATTAGTTCTGCCAGTTGTAAAGATAAAAAGAAAGACTAATTATGGCTATGCTTAGTGGGATAGTCTAGAGTAAATACATGAAAACATCCATATCTGTACCTTCTACTTCATAGAACAATTTACTTGCCTTCAATAGCAGCAGCAGTGAACTTATAAGTACTGAAATTTTTTTACTCCTTAAAAGTTAAATAAAGGAAGTTGTGTCTCAAATGTTCCTCTTCAGGGCTGGCCAAATAGCTTAGCAGATTAAAGCAAGCAGGCACAGGGGCCAGAGACTCTATCCCCAGGCCTGCCGTGCTGGCCCCACCCTCGGGGCACACTGAGACAGGGATTGAGACTGGGCATGGTGGCTCATGCCTGTAATCCCAGGTCTTGGGAGGCTGTAAACAGGCAGATCGCAATGAGTCCAATTTAGTAGTGAGTCCCTGAATACCCTGTAGTTCACAGTAAATATATTACAGATGCTGTTCTTACACATTGTCTTCTGCTACACACTCAAATAAATGGATATTTTGAACGTGGCTGACTCACCCACATGTCCTAATCTAAAAACACTGAAATTTGAATTCATTGTTCTGATTATCAAAATGTAGATTGATTTCTTTCCTGACCATGTTCTTTCTTTGGAGATCATTTTCAATAAGAGCACACATTACTGAAGCATGACTGCTTATGGTCATGGTCTGGGCACTATGATAAAATTCTTCCCTAAGTATGTTTACAGTGAGGCCAGTACGGCTACCTACTCTCATTCTCTGTTCTACATAGCTGAGAATTGCTTTCATTAGTATTACAGAGTAGATCTTTGCTGTCTATGTCACTTTTCCGGCAGTGGTACACTTAGAACTTAAAGGAGGGGAGAGTTGTTTCAGTTCAGGGTTTCAGAGGTTTGGGTCCGTGGTCCAATATCCCAAGGCAGAGGCAGTGTGAGAGAAGGGCATGGCCAAGGACCGCAGTTCACCTCCTGGGGCCAGAAGCAGAGAACTGCAGAAGGCTCAGAAACAGGAAGGGGCTGAGCCAGAATTTACCTTCCAGGTCAGCGCCCAGTCACTCCCTTTTACAAAGTAAACTACACCTCCTACCAGAACATCAGCTAGGAACTCATCAACAGCTTGATCACCTTCCAAAAGCCCCATCTCTGAACATTCGAACCTTTGGGAGACATTTTTTGGTTAAAAAAGTAACAGTGCTAATCTTGACTTATTGAAAGACAGAAATAATCTTACTCAGAAATTTTCATTATCTCAAAACTATGAATCTTCAGACTGATTCTTTGTACAATTTATAATCATGCTTAAATTGAGTTAATACCACACATTATGGCAAATTTAGAATCACATTTTGCTGTGCCATATGCTTATTTCATTTGAACGTTTGCTAGTTCCTCTAGTTACACCTTGAAGTTTATAAGCAAGTATACAATCATAGATTACAAAAGTGTGAAAACCATATATATTATTGATATTTGTTTTTGTTTGTGTATATTTGGTACAGGGTCTCACTATGCAGCTCAGACTCATAGTGATCCTTTTGTTTTCAGCTTCCCCAGCACTGGGATTACAGGCTTGAACCACCACACGTGGTCTCAGGGGCCTTCTTAACGCCCTGGGGGCCAGGCCGGCATGGCATGTGGTGCAGAAAATCAAAACCTGGTGCGTGCGTTTGCCTAAGCAGTGGTTTATACCACTAAGCTATCTCGCAGGCCCTTATATTTGAATATAATAAATAACTTTCCCTCTGTGATTTCTTATTTTGGCTAAGATTGCTGGAAATATGTTGTTTTAGAAAGCTACATCTTGCCCATGTGACCTGCTGAGCTTCTCTTAGTGATCTTTGGAATTGATTTTCCTCTTGATGCTTTAGACTTTCTTTGCAATAATTAATGAAAATGTTATTTTTTTTTACAGGTTTCTTTAGTTACTTTAGTTGCTAACACTCTCGGCTACTCAGACCTTGGGCCCATTAAATCTCTTCGAACACTTAGAGCTTTACGACCTCTAAGAGCCTTATCTAGGTT
Source organism: Octomys mimax (assembly GCA_002564305.1). Classification (NCBI taxonomy): domain Eukaryota; kingdom Metazoa; phylum Chordata; class Mammalia; order Rodentia; family Octodontidae; genus Octomys; species Octomys mimax. The sequence continues at coordinate 7,728 of NDGM011207002.1, read as the reverse complement.
TGAAGGAATGAGGGTAAGAAACATTGAAATTATTGATATGCTATTATTTTCACTGGTGCACAAAATGTGAAAAAATTGGTATGTAGTAGTTATGGAATGTCTATATAAATGTACATATGCACACATGCATACATGATACATTTATATACATGGACTGTTTATATACATAATAAGTACAAATACACATACACATGCAGTATTTCATTGCATATTATTTAATAGAGGGAATAATCAATATTTCCTGTACATGAGATTGTTAGGTAATTGAATTATCCAGTGACTTTGCCCTCTACTAGAAATTCAAGAGCAGAGATCAATTTTAGTCATAAAGCAACCACTTACTTTATAAATCAAGGATTTGTCTATATCAGGTGCTGAAACAATATTTACTGAGGGAGCTACAATGGGTAGCCAGCAAATTCCCTCCTTAAACTAGTGTTTCAAAATAAGTGAAATTATGTCAAATTGCATTTAAAGAAAATTAAGAGTTTCATGTGCCTTTTTTACTAGAGACACATTTACTAGAGACGAACAAGCTGAAACAGATTAACAGCTGCCACCAATCCAGACATTTGTTGTTTGTTTTTATTTTTATTTATTTATTTTTTTTTTGGTGGAACCAGGTGTTTTTATTTTTTAAAGAATGCAAAATAGTAAAACAAAAAAACACTATCCTGTATATATATCTATATCTATGTAGATATAGATATAGATATAGATACATAGATATACATAAATTTATCTTTTCCACTTATTTCTTTTGTTCTTTTCCTCCTCCCAGTTTTTCCTTCCCATTGAACAGATGTTTTCCCTTTCACAGTATCTAAAGCAACTTTCAGGTTCTCACATTAGCAAGACAGTATGATGTTTGCACATGTGGGTCTGGTTTATTTCACTTACCAGTACAGTCTCCATTTTTGCATCCATTTATCTAGAAAAGCCTTGAATATATCATTTTTATAGCTGAATAATACTCTGATGTATAAAAATACATCTTTTTTTTCAGTTCCTCTGTTGGTGGGCAGTTAGGTTGTTTCCAAGATTTAGCTATGACAAACGATGAGGCTATAAATGTAGGTGTACATATATCACTGTGGTATGACTATTTCAGTTCTATGTTTTTGAGATAGAGTGTCGCTGTGTGTTTTTCCTGGGCTACCTCACTGCAAAGCCGAGGCAGGCCTCAAACTGGAGTGATCCTCCTCACTCAGCCTCTAGGGGGCTGAGATTACAGGCAGGCACCATGTGGCTGGCTCCAACCCAGGTTTAAGGGCTGTATTAAATCACAGTTTCTTCTTCATAAAACATGGAGGACAACAGCTGTATTCTCTATAATTAGTCTGTATCCCCATTTGTGGGCACATTACTGAAATTTCTTCCCCTTCAGATTTCCACCTGCTTTGTCATGGCCTCTATCTTGCCCTCAGCCTGGATTGCTTGCTCCTGTGTCTCCACCCCAACTCATCCGCATCAGCTTGGCAGGCACACACCTACTTTTCATCTTACTCTGAATGATGTTCCTTGTCCACCCAAGACCAAGCATGACAGCACATCATTCCTTTAAGATCAGATACCCAGAACTTTTACCATACTATATTTTACTCTTTTCTTTAATTGCTTCACTAACAATTGTCTCTCAGCAACTATGGAGATTGGTTTAGTCTGCTGATTATCTAAGTGTAGTTACTGACCACCTGTCAGCATCATCTGAGAATTTACTGGGATCTCAAATTCATGGGCCCAACCGCACACTATAGTAAATCAGAAACGTGGGCTCAGAAATCTGAGCTTTACCTAGCCACATGTGAATGTAGAAATCTTTAAGCCTAGCAGATTCTCATTGTCAGCCTAGCTAATCTAAGTCTGACTATAAACTCTGCTTCTTAATGTATCAGTTAATATGGCTCACAAATATAATAGACCATGATTATAAAAAACTAATAAGTAAAATTTATAAATTCTGTATAAGAATAAAAATAGGCATTTTGTTATATGCAGAAATACGGTATTGGCATTGTTGCTGTTAATGTTTCGATCACTAGTAGACTGTTATATTCTATCCAGAGCTAGTGGTTGAGCCAAGTATTTGAGGAATGGTGTACTGTTTTTTCACAGACAGAAAATGTATTTGTCCTTTACAATACTTTCTTTGGTGATTAAGCCCGTATATAAGTTTATACTATTCACTGTTTGTTCTTTATCTGCAATACTGGTAAGTATGATTTAGGAAAGTGTTTTAATATATTTTTGAGGATAAAAAATGTTTACTTACATTAAATTGAAAAAATGTTTACTTATGTTTGCTAAGCATGGAAGGAATATGCCTTTGCATGGAAGGGTTATTTTAGAGGAAAAAAAATCAAATGATGCATGTGAGGCATTTCATGCTAAGTGTCCTTGGAATGCTCAGGCCCTTTAAGCTTACTGACTCTCCTTACTTATGTCTCAACTGAGTGATAGCGAGTAGCTCCATTATTAGACTTTTTAACTCTGCCTGTGGCCTCTTGTGCCATGAAAGCCCATAGCATAATGATAAGTGCATCCCCCAAAAGGGAATGGAGCCAACTGCCACAGAACAGACAGACACAGAAACAGTATTCTGCGCTGTCTGTTAAATAAGAAGTACAGGGTGCAACAGGAATAGTACAGAACAGGAAGTGCTGCCTGAAGTTAGAGAAAGTTCACTGAGCTGATGTTGGAGCCATGACTGAGAGCATTAAGTCCCAAGCCACAGGCAGGTAGAGTTTCAAAGCACAGATACTGCATGATTGACAGATGCACAGGTGTTCAGGAGAAACACCTGTGTGTTCCAGGTGTTTGGGAGAAATGACTAGAAGGGTCTGCACGCTTCGATGATAAGCATATTGAGAGAGCAGGAAATAAGAATCAGAGGACAGGTGTGGTGAGGAACTGTGACCCAATCTCTAGTCTTGGCTCCTCCCACCTTTTAGGAGGTCATGCTCATTGTAAGGATTTGATGAAAGTTCATCGTATCTCCAGAATAAAGCATAAACACAAGTAAATTGATTATATTTTGCAAAGGAAGTTTTACTAGAAAACAACACTGCCCACTTACATATGACCTATGGCTACAATAGCATAGATGAGTAATTGCAATAGAGATCAGAAATCTCACATAGGCTAAGAATACTTAAGTACATGTGTGCCAACCTCTGTTTTAGACCATGTTACAGATGGTGAGCAATTCCCATTTTCCCCATTTGGAGGTATCTGGAGAACCTGCTTAATATGTTGGTAAAGACAGAGGGACCACAGTGCTATTTTCCTAGCAAATTAACCGTTAACACATTTTGGGGGACTAGAACTAAACTGTTAAAAGATTTGTAGGTTTTGTAGGATGGGTTAATTCAACAAATCCGGAGAGTGCAAATACTACAGAAGTTGCTGTGGAGGAAAATTGAAGTGGCAAAATCTCTGGTGATAAATAGTGGAGGAAATGCAGGATAGCAAAAATAAGAAACATGGTAAAGATAAACTATGGCTCATTTTGTTTTAACTGAGAAAAGCACTACCTATATTAGACCAAATATTTATTTATTTATTTATTTTGGAGGGGGAGGTCTACAGGATGCTCAGGGTCACGCTACTAGATCGGACTCATAGTGATACACCTACTTACAGCTAGGATTACAGGCATGTACCACCACGCCCAGTCTCAATTGCAGTCTCAGCAAGCCCTGGGGACGGCGCCAGCACAGCAGGCTTGGGGATTGAATCCCAGGCCCCCGCACCTGCTCGCAGATGCTTTAATCCACTGAACTATTTGGCTGGCCTTGACCAAGTATTTAAATTAAAAAAAAATTCTCACTTTAGAATAGTAAGTCCAAGATTACTCTCATTTTTTAGAACCACTTAAATCCAAAGAGTGCAAACTACTAAAACTTCTAGTCTTCACTGCACCTATTATATACTAGTTCTTTTCCAGTCCAGGGTAATCTTTGAAGCTAATAATTCTAGGGTCATGAGACTTTAAACGTACATCTAATTTCTTTTTATCATTTATATACTTTTCCCTTTTCTAAAAATGTGCAGATTTTATGACTTTACATTTCCAATATCAGGTTTCTGGATTTTTGATAACTTTGTCTGTTTAAACTGTATCGTCATCTGTTCATTTGGTCTTGTGTTTGGGCTAATAATTTTACTGTGTTCGTCCTTTAATTTAGGAATTTGTTGATGTCAGGGCTCATATCACAATTTATTTTCTTTGCCTACTAAGAATACAAGAGGCACGCAATACATACACATCAGTTAGTTGATTCTGAGGCTTAAGTATTCAAAGGTGCCTTTCTAATTTTTTTAACCTGCATTGATGTTGTGTATATACCCTTTTCTTTTTTTCAAACTAATCTTACTTGTTGTTTTCTTTCCGTTTAACACCAGGTGGTTGTGAATGCACTCATCGGTGCAATTCCTTCCATCATGAATGTGCTCCTGGTGTGTCTCATATTCTGGCTAATATTTAGCATCATGGGCGTAAACTTGTTTGCTGGCAAGTTCTACGAGTGTGTCAACACCACAGATGGCTCACGGTTTCTGCAAGCTAAAGTTCAGAACCGCTCTGAGTGCTTTGCCCTTATGAATGGCACTACCGACGTGCGGTGGAAAAACCTGAAAGTGAACTTTGATAACGTTGGGCTTGGCTACCTGTCTTTGCTTCAAGTTGTAAGTGTCTCTTTGCATAAAGACGGGGCTGTACAATGAAACAATTTCCTTGGGCATGACTTAAATATTTTCTAGGATAAATAAATATTAAATATTCTCTATTAAAGAAAAAGTACTACTTGACTTCTAAACTCAAGTTTATCTTTTTGAGACTGTGTGAGTATGAACAAGGTTATGAAGCCTAAGTTTACTGCAATGAGATATTAAGCCATGATTAACCATTTGATGTCGCTTGAATATCTACATTGCCCTTTCTGAGTATTGCTTCAAAAATAGTCACAGTGGACTTCCTACTACCCTACAGGGGAATGAGAAAGGCTCCCACTAATAAAAGAAAATCCTCTAAAAGGAAGAAAACTATTCCTTCCCATACTTATATAATTCTCTTCTCTTTTGAAAAAAACAAAAATATATATTCAAAATTCACAGTCAATTATAAGAATTTGGAAATAATTAAAACTAAGATTTCAAATGTGATTTAAGAATCTTTTCTTTTTCCAAAAGCGTCTTTATATTGAATTGGTATTTTGAAATACAGCAAAACTTACTCGTTTAACATTATATAATAAACGCTGAATGGCTAAATAGTCTAAGTTACATTTATGATAATAATTTCAGAAAATAAGCCTCACATTCTGATTCTATAAATGTGATATTTACAGGCCACTTTTAAGGGATGGATGGATATTATGTATGCAGCAGTTGATTCTGTTAATGTAAGTATTGATCAACATGTCCATTAAAACTTAGAATTTTGAAAATCTTCTTGGTTTGGTTCAGTGTTTTAAACTATAGTGCCATGGAAGCTTTGGCATGTGCAAATGCAATGAAGCTGCAAGCGGCCCCATGGCATGAGTTCAGCCTTGGAAACAGAGCCTGATGCACGCTGTGGTGCCACCGCAGCCTCCAAGCTCTAAGGCTGACCTTTACCACAGCACTTTCTCTTCTGCATCCTTCACCCGTTCTTCTGTGAAAGGAAAATAACCCAGTGCTGGCCATGTAAGGTTGTTAATGAGGTTCCAGTAAGAATGTACTCATGGAATACTTAGAATAAGCTGGCCATAATAAATGCTCAGTAAACATTAATTTTTTTGCAATAAAAAAGAAATCTTTTGTGGGTTTTCCTGCTTTAAATTATTAAGCAAATTGGAAGAGTTTATGTGAAGTAAATTCCATGCTCAGGAAATTTAAAGATTATTAGCTAGCTCACATCATCATGAAATATAAAGAAGATACTTTTATAGCCAAGAAAAAGTAATAAAATTTAATAAATATGGAATTCTTTCTTTACAAGTCTTTCCTGAAAAAATATGTTAGGTTATTATTTATTAAATAATCCTACCAACCTGTGAACAATACTATACATGAACAGGTCTATTGAAATCACCTGCAGACTACAGAAATCATTTATTAAGTATTTGCTTAATATTGAATATTTAAAAAAAACAGCTAGTTTAAGCCTCAGTAATGCTGTAGCTTTTAAAATACAGAGTTTGCCTAGGGCCACATGCTTAGGATTGTTCTGCCATATCATGAAAACATGGAAATGATGAGTTTTATTGTGAACACGCTGCTTTTCTCAATTTTATAGGTAGACCAGCAGCCCAAATATGAATACAACCTCTACATGTACATTTATTTTGTCATCTTTATCATCTTCGGGTCGTTCTTCACTCTGAATTTATTCATTGGTGTCATCATAGATAATTTCAACCAACAGAAAAAGAAGATAAGTATTCAAGTGTTTCCTTTAATGTACTGAAAGGAAATGAACAATTATTTTCCCAACTCTTTAAATTTAACTTCAAGGGCTGGGGAGATATCTCAGTAGAATAAGCACCTACCTGGCAAGCGCAGGATGCTGAGTTCAATCCCCGGTACCCCCCCCCACAAAAAAAATTAGCTTCAATTAGTCATTTCATTAGAATTTCATTTATTTTTGGAAAGGTAGGTCAAGTATATAATTATAAATAGGATTCATATTTTCTATTTTTTCTGCAGATAATAACTTTATAAGTGACAGCTATTTTACTCAATCTATCAACAATTACATTTTTCCCAATATTCCTTTAGAGGATTGAATAATTAAGAAAAACTCACTAATTACTTGTCCTAAACATATTTTATAAGTAGTTATATTGTGTTTTTCTAAGCCACCACTCTGTGTGTCATGTCTTGGTCTTGTTCTTGGGTAAAATAACATATTATATGACTCACTCCTGCGCTCACAGCATTTATTTGATGGCAGAAGATGATGATACAGATAATGAAAATTGCGATGTGTTAGCCATAAAAAGCAACACATGCCTAAAATCCCAGCAGTCTAGGAAGCTGAAGCAACAGGTTCAAAAATTGCAGCTCAGCCTGAGAAGCTCAGTAATTTTGCGAGGCACTTTCTCAAAATAAAAGCGAAAAAGGACTGGGGATATAGCTCAGCGGGAAGGCCTGCGCTTCAAGCCCTAGTACCACATATAGTCACACATGCAAAGAGTTTTGCTGAATCTTTTAAATCAAGCACTTTCCTGAGACATTTATTTCATTCACTCCGCATTGACTGCATTATTGTCTTCAGGTTGTCAAAGTGCTACAGATCAAATGGCTTAAAACAGCAATATATTCTCTCAAAGATCTCAAAGAGAGAAGTCCAAATTCAACAGCTTGGTGGAGTCATGCTCATTTCAAAACCTCTAGGGAAGGCTCCTTTCTTTAATCTCCCAGCATAGGACAGCCTGATGGCCCTCGATTCATGGCAGTACAACACAAACATCTGTGATCACATGCATTTGTTTCCCCTTGCTAATAAGAACTCTAATTGTGATGGATTAAGGACCCCTTCTAGTCCAGTATGACCTAGCCTTAATTATAAGCCTTGACCTAGCCTTGAAAAATAGATTTTCCAAATGAGGTTCTAGTACTAGGTCTTCAGCATATCTTCTTGAGATGACAATTCAATCCAAAATATTAACCACAAGGAGGTGTTGTGGTATAGTGGTAAGCATAGCTGCCTTCCAAAATATCGACTGCAGAGCGCAGTGGCTAGGG
>NDGM011206999.1:2053-24346 GCA_002564305.1 Octomys mimax | reverse complement strand
TACCAATTTGGTTTGAACCTGTCTCATTGCTATTTGTTTCTCAATAAAATTATGGAAAAAAATAAAAAAATAAAACCAGGAATCGTGAGAAAAAAAAGACTTTTAGCATATTTATTCTGTGTATGGCAATGACTTATTCCAATAAAAGATTACCCCAAATGCCAAAAAAAAAAAAAAAAAATTAAAATGAATCTCAGGAAAGAGATGGTATGGAGTGGATAAGATCCTCTGTGGAGAGAGAAAAGAATGGGCTCTAAGAAAGGGTCTATGCCAGCAGGGAAGAGAAAGGGGCCTTCAAGTGATAGCAGGCACGTGGGGAGGGCGGGTTTCCATCGGTAAGGAGTTTTCCAGTACGGAGAATTCCACAGAGAATTCAAAGGCAATGATGGCAACATACCGATCACGGCTCTCGTGAAGATTGTAGTCACTGCGTAGACACCCTGGCTAGAGCAGTTTATATCCAGCGGGAAAGACCTACAGTAACACATGTTATCAGTTCAGCGTCTATCAGCGTCCAACTAAGTGCTTTCTGTAGGTTGCCTTTACTTACAGTTAACTTGTGAGCACTTCTCATTGTTACTCTGTTAGACGTCAGAGGAAATGGAGGTACCGAGGCATCCAACGATTGGCTTCATATTTATTGACTAGGAAGACTTGAACCCAGCCTGGCTGATTCTAGCATCTGAGATTTTACAATATCACTGTACTTCTTTGCAACCAATTGAAATGGCTTGCTAGGGGAAACAGAAACAGCAGCAAACAGAAATTTTTCAAAAGTTTTAGAGTCATGGGGAACTACAAAACTGTCCTGAAACTGGAGGCGACCACGGGTCAGCGAGGGATTTTAATGGGAGCTTCGACAGCACGTGCGCGCGATGGAACGGGGAGGTGCAGAGGAGACGCTGACGCCGAGGAGAAGGATCTGACCGCGCTGGCAAAGCCCTTGCTCTCGGCTTAGGCCTGGTAGAGGTAGGGCTGAGGTACAATTAATTACTTAGCTCCAGTAAGTGACAGAAGCCGGGTTTCCTTCCTGATCGGGGGCTCCTGGTTTAATGCCCAGGTCACGGGACCGTGCCATCTCACAGCCAGCCTATTCCTCTCCTGAGCGACCACTTCTCCTCCCACGTTCCGCCAGGAGCCCCACTGCTTGGGATGCAGAAGCCCCGATTCAGTTTCTTGCTGAAATGGATTCTTCACGAATGGGGATAATCCTCCGTCGCATGTTTACCCACTTGGTTGACTTCCTGTTTTTCGCACTTCCCACAACAGGCTGTGCAGTTTTCTATTTTCTGAGACAGTCAAATAAATGTGAGTTGATATTATGACCGAGTACAGCCTGAAATGCATAATTTTCCCCTTTTATCATTTTTGAAACAAATGGATGCATTGCAAAGGAGCTACACTAATGAAATGTTTAATTTGAGGTTTCAATTTTGCAAATGTTAGGAAGCATAATTAAGGTTCAGGCAATATATAAGTGTCTTCTGGAATACAAAATAAACTCTTTTTTTTTTTCATTTAGAGTTTTGGGAACATTTTCTGCTTAAAACCAAACATTTCGCAGATCTTGTGTTCCACAAGCATTTTGGGTACTGTTGAAAGACAGGTCACATAGTCCTTATGGTGGTGACAAATAAATAATGGATACAGCTCTCATTGTAACCATTAGCAGGAAAGAGTGTCAGGGAATGGGTGCTGGGTTGTATTTTTTTTTTTTTATTCTCCTAATGCAGGGCAACCTTCTCCAATTTCATTTTGATGCCCCATATCATTAAAAGAGTAGAGAGAGAAGGGCATAAATGGGTTAGAGATACAGGCAAGATGAGCCAGGCTTCTGGACAAAAGGGATCAGAGAACGGACTAGAAACTTAAGTAAAAACATCAAATAGCTTTCACACATTTCTGAATCATGATACCATATAATTTTTTAATGAAAGAAGAGCAATTTATACCAAGCAGACCTGTTGCACCCACAAGACCAAACAGGAAAATTGTTGAAAGTAGCCTTACTTGAGCTGGTGCAGAAAGGGATACTTGCGTTCATGCAGATATCTGAAACGACTATTTCTTTGGCAGAATGCGGAGGCCGTTGTCTCAACATCATTTACTGCAGAGCCTGTCTTTTCTCCAATGTCTGTTGGTTCTTTTGTGTAGAATCCATTGGCTGCAGATACATGTTTTTGTTCCTGTGATTTCTCTTCTGTCCCATCGCTCTAGGTGTATGTTTGTATGTCAGGACCACGGTGTTTTGGTTACTGTAGCCCTTCAGTGGTCTTGAAATCAAGAATTGTGGCACCTTACAAAATTTATTATTGGAAGTGGGCCAGGGAGATAGCTCAGTGACTTAAGCACCTGCCTGGCAAGCACAAGGTCCCAAGTTCAATCTCTGGTACCTCACAAGTAAATAATAAATAAATAAATTATTATTGGTATATAGAAAGTTGCTCATTTTTATATTCTATGCAACTACTTTGCTAAATTCATTTATCCATTCTAATAGTCTTTTTTATGTATTTAGGACAGGGTATACATGGCCTACAGGGTCTCACTACATAGATCAAACTCAGTGATTCTCCTGTTTTCAGCACCCCAAGCACAGGGATTACAGGCATGCACCACCACACCCAGTCTCAGTTGCAGTCTCAGTGTGCTTCCAGGGGTGGGGCGAGCACAGCACACCAGGGAAAAAACCGTGGCTCCTGTGCTCTGCCTAAGCAAGCTTTTTAGTCTGCTGAGCTATCTGGCTAGCCCTCCTTCGGATAGTCTTTAGATGTTGGAATCTTTAGTTTTTTCTCTGAAGAGAATTGTATCATCTGCAAACAGAGATCATTTGATTTCCCTTTGTAATTTATATGCTTTTAGTTTTTCTCTTGTTTAATTGATCTGGCTAAAACTTCTAGCACTGTGGGTATCCTCATCTTGTTTCTGATCTTAGAGGAAATGTGTTTAGCTTTCCTTCACTCAGAAAGATGTTGATGGTGGGTTGCCACGTGTGGCCTTTAACTTTGCACACCCTTTGTAGAGAACACTGTGGAAAGTTCCTCAGGAGAACAAAGTCGATCTACCATGATTCAGCTGGCCCACTTCTTGCGCTATCACCAAAGGGAAAACCAATGGGAATGAAATCAGCCTACCAGAGGGAGCCCTGTATCTACCGCAGCACTGCACCACAGCTAAGTTGTGGGGCCTGCCTACATGTTGCTTAGCATGAAAGTAGAAAAAAATTGGGTCATACACACACACAATGGAGTATTTCTCAAGTTACAAGAACAATGAAATCCTACAGGAAAAAAATGGTAGAACTGGAGGTCATTATTTTAAGTGTAATGAACCACTTATAGAAAGAAAAGTACTGAGTGTTCTCTCCCTCTCCTACCTTTCCCTCTCTCATCTGCCTTTTTACTCTCCTTCTTTTCTCTCCTATCTGGAAGTTAAAGAAAAAGACCCCCTAAAAGTAGGCAGCGATCACCAGAACTCCAGCAGTGGGTGTGTACATGGGTGTCGGGCTTGGTTGGTGGGCGCTGTATGCATGTATGGAAGTAACACCAAGAACCCCACTAACGTGTGTAATTATGGGATGACACGAATTTCCAAAAGAAGCCAATAAATATTTTCTTGAATATGAGTATACATTCAAGAGTACTAGATGTTCAAAATTAGTGGTGGCAAATATTTTGAATATGACAACGACTCTTGTCATTAAAATGTAACCTAATCCAAAGCAGGCTGTTGTCCTTTCAGAATTCATCTAGTAAGAGAATGTACAACTACGCTGGCCTAAATTCAATAAAACTCATAAACTGTTTTGCTGTAGTTTATTCATCAACATACTATTTCATATATTTGAAAAATGACAGTATGCATATATCCTTATGGCTTATGTATGTTTAATCTAGAATTTAGACAAACTCATAGTATAACTTCAGATGGTTAGAATGTATTAGGTAATTTTTAAATATTGCAAATGACAGAAAACTGAAACTTGCTGAAGCATAACACAGAATAATTTTCACTTGTATAGCAGAAAAAAAAATCAGCAGTAGATGTCACTTAAGCATAGCTAGACCTAAAATTCAAAATAATATAATCAAAATATGTTCTCTCTCCATATCTAAGCCTTTTTTCCTTTTTTCCTTTGCCTTTTTTCTTAAAGGTCTTATTAATGTTGGATTTATGCTCACTCTCCACCTTATAGCTATTCTTACAGTGGAAAGGGTTCCTCTATTACCAACATACACTTTAGAATTATGTGTCTTCGGCTCTGACTGCCATATCTTTGGCTTCATCAATGTTTCTACACCAATCCCTAGAATAGAAGAGGGTTCTGATTATCCAAATGATTCACAAACCACTCCATGAACTAGAGGTCTGCATGAGCCTCATGAACTACGAATGAAAAAAGAGGCCCTGTATGAAAAATACATTAAGTACCAATATACACTGAACTGACAAAAGAAACAGTTTGGCAACTATCAAGTCCTCTTACAGTATCTCCAGTGTCACCAACTAACCTGGCACATTAGTTGAGCATCATTGCTGTAAAGATAATATAATGAAAGAAAAAAAAAAGGTACCATTACTTTGTTTCTTGGTTTCCACTGGTTTTTTCACTTATTTGGAACTAAATAATTTTGAATATATTCTGCTCTGTGTTTTATACTAGGGGTGCTAATTTGATTAATACATGGTTATTACTTTTTTTTTAAGGACAGGTTCTACAGGGTCTACAGGTTCTCACTGCGTAGATCAGACTCATAGGGATCCTCCTGTTTATAGTCTCACAAGAGCTGGGACTAGAGGCATGCACCACCACGCCCAATCTCAATTGCTACCTCAGCATGCACCGGGGATGAGACTGGTACTGCAGGCCTGTGGATTGAACTCCCAGCCCCTGCGCCTGCCCAAGTAGGAGCTTTAATCTGCTGAACTACTTGGCCAGCCTACATGGTTATTTCTCTTAATGAGCTCTATGCCTAAGAAAAAGACAAAATTGCCTAGCAATAAACCAAATGTTGTGAAAGTACAAAGGAAAACGTAAGTAATTTCATGCAGAGAAGGGGAAACTCGTCATGGAGATGGTGAGACCTGAGCTTAGGCTAAAAGAAGAATTTCCAGACAGAATTTTAAAAAATAAGATAAAACAAAAAATATATAATATTTAATCTACTTTTCTTTTTTTGGCGGAACCAGGGATTGAACTCAGGCTTTTACACTTGCCAGGGAAGCACTTATTCCACTGTGCCATCTCCCCGGCCCCGAAAATAATATTTAAATGCTGAAGTATGAAAAAATAATTTCATGATGAATTTGAATATCTTCACTCCTCCTGCTCTTTGAGTTAACAAACGAAGGTGCATGCGGGTCAGAAGAGAAAGCATAGTGCTGAGAAATACCACGGACAGAAGTGGCACTGAGTGAAGAAGCTGAAGGGCTAAAGCAGCGATCTCCAGAGTTAGAAGAAAAGCCCGACACGACATCCCAGGCCACTATTCGATCAGGCACCTTTATCAGGAGCTATTTTTTTTTCCATTGTTCTGTTTATTACTTCAGCAATACCAAATATTCTTAATAAAAACTAGTAGTATATCCTTTCTTGTTTTTTCCTTCTCATTCAAAATTGTCACTGCCCTTCTGGTTCATTGACGTTTTTAGCCATTTTGAATATTTGTTCAAGTATCCTGCCAAAAAATGATTTTAATGAGTCTTACATCGAATATATACATTAACTTTGAAAGAATGGACATCTTAACAATCTTGAAACACCCAACCCATGAACATGCTACATCACATATTACAAAAATACAATGTACTGAAAAGTAAAATCTACACAAGTGAAATAATACAGCATTTTCAGGAGCTGTTTAGCAGGAGCTAAGTCAGTTAGAAAGGCGGCGGGGAGGGGGCAAAGGTTCACCTCCTTTTGGTGGAAGAGAGAGTGAAAGGAAGTCAGTTACTGAACAAACTCTTTGGAAGCGGAGAGTTGATCCATTTTAATCTCTTGGATTATAAGCAGAGAAAGTTTTGAGTGAGTTTTTGCAATCTAAGAGGAATCTGACCTTGCTGGCATTTAGAAGTGGAATATCAAGAATATTGGGAAGGTTGAAAGTCTTAAATTCGAGAGTCACTTTTTCACTCTTTAAAGTTGGTGGTCAGTCTACTCATAAAAGTCTGTGTTCAGGTAGTTGTTCTGTACTGGGAAAAGATTTATATAAATGAGTAGAGTCCCTACAGGAATTTTCTTTATAGAAACATCGTTTTGATCGAGATATAGAAAGATGTTTGTGCTGGTGCATCTTTGGTCTCTGTGACCTATAGCTGACCCGTACAACTTAAAGAATGGAGGGTTTGTTCTCCTCAGAGTCTCAGAGGTCTCCCTGCAGTGTTGGCCGGCTATAAGACAGGAGCATGTGGGAGAAGGATACATAGGACAGAAATGAAAACATCCACCATGTCTCTTTATAAAATCTGTTGAATCCATATGGTCACACATGTAGGACACACCTAATGTTGTGTTTGCTCTATTTTTAAGTAATAGCAACCCTAGTACGATTCTTTGTGATGAGCTAAAAAGAAAAAAGAAAAAAAAAAGACTTTTTAATGCATTCACAGCAGGAAAAAAATAACTTTTCAAAACTTTATTTACTGGTTTTGATACTTAACTGTATAATTCAGCCCATTGTCGTTCACAAGTGGTGCCGAATCTTAATAACACAATCGGTGAAAGTCACATACATGTCTATATTTTGTAACAGAAAGGGAAATATGTAAATAACTTGCCATTGTTTCGTCAGCTTTGACTCTGTGGTTACAAAAAGGGCTAAGTATACATATACCATGTGACTAGGTTACAAAAGAACCTTTAAAGCATTAGAGAGAGGAGGAGTTTCAGGGTCCTACACTACAGTGCAGGAGGCAATTGCTCAAACATAATTCACCAATTAGGAGGTCAAGAGAGGCAATAACACCTGAAAACAGGAAATAACGAAAGAAAGATGTCAAACATGATCAGCTCTGTGTTAACCACCTAAATTCAAACAACAAAAAAAAAAATTAACTGATTATTCCAGAACTCTGGAATAATTTTTATCTAATTATTCTTCAAACAAGGGTCTGCTGTTACATCCAAGCTTTAGATCACTCATAATATTTTCATCTCTATGAGTGTTCAATAACAGAAAAGAACACAGCTTTAGTGCTAAGCTTCTTACTGCCATCTTAAGTGACATTCATAGGAATAAATACAATGTCTAAATTTGCAAACATTGAACATTTGTCAAATTAGAGTAACCCAAGAGTTCTTACCATTCATACATTTAGTTTATTTCTTTGATTTTTAACAGCTACAGTTTGTCCCTTCACAAAGAATTAGTCAAGCATCCAGGTGTGGTGGTATATGTCTGTAATCCCAGTACTTGGGAGGCCGAGGCAAGAGGATCACCATGAGTTCAAGGCCAGATTGGGCTACATATGAGTTCAACGTGAACCTGAACTACATAGCGAGACCCTGTGTCAAGGAAGAAAAAAGAAAAAGTGAAAATACCAATCACTTTATCAACATACCTAACTACTATCAACTGTGAATTTTGGGAGCAATTTTATGCCTTCAAATAGACTTTTATTCAGTAAAACATTTTATGTCATTCCTTCACTAGGAGAGTTTTTCTGTAATTACCAAAAATGGAATTTACAGGAACATTTCTCTTTTTACTGATTTTTAGCTTGTCAACATGACTTTAGGTTCAGTTTAGGTTGTTTTGTTTCTGAGATTTCTTAGTACTGAGGTAGCATTTGTTTCCCTTGTGTTCCGTATTACTGCCTAACCTTGCATATCTCATTACTAATTTAATTAGACTTTGATGCACATAAATGATATTCAATAGACATCTCATCTACAGATTCCAGCCAGTAACAAGTTGTCAAAGACTAATAACGCTGTAGTAGCTGGAGGTACCAAAAAATCAACACGAAAACTGAAACTAAAGCGGTGCCTTTGCTTATGCAATGCCAAATACTTGTATTTGGTGAAACACCTATATAATTGTCTTCATTTGTGGTCTTACTTGACTGTTGGCATCATGTATGCACTTCCATGGAAACTGTGTTCCTTGTAAGGAATCCTTGTACTTAGTTAATGAGAAACACTGTCAAAAGACTTGGCTGAAGCCCAGGCTAACCGCATCACCATGGATAATGAAGAGGAAGCTGAGTATTTGTTTCTAAAGCTCCGTTTCTCACCTTGCTTTTGCCTACATCCTTGCCTCATCCTTCTCATCCTTTGAGAGGCAGAAACTTCTTTAGTCTTCTTTGTACGTTATCCGTTAAGTAATGTTTGTTAGCTGAGAGCCTGGTCCCCACCCAGATAAACTTCTGTTTGAGCTAGGTTGTCTACTTGCTGCTTACAAAGTTAGAACATTTGGTTGGGTACGGATTGTAATAGACAAACACAACTCACCTAGGAATTAGAGGTAGTGTTTATCTGAATCACCTGGAAGGTTTTCATTAAATCTGAATCCTTCTTCTCTTCTCTCATCATCACCGAAATTGTGTAAGAGTTTGAGTTTCCCCTTCCCCATGTTTATTCAGACCAATTGCCATAGAATAAGACAAGTGAAGTCATATGATTCCCACAGGAACTTCAATAATTCCATTGATCACTCATGTGACATTTTCACATTTAAACATTGCATTTCTGGTTACATAATCACCTTCACATTTATATTATTGCATCAGTTTTTTTTTTATCACTTTGTAACAGAGTACCACAATTTTAACAGCTTTAAACAATATGAATTAATTATTACTTAGCTCTCTTATACAAAAATTTGGATTAGTGGTCTGGATTTGTGAGCTCTGCTCAGAAGGCCATAGGATAAATTAACTTCCAAATTCACTCAGGTTATTGGCAAAGCTGTGGGACTGCAGTTCCATGCTGTGGGTGGATATTGAGGTTTCCTCAGAGGTTATGTGTTAAAGACTTGGTCCAGAGGATGGAATGCCTGGGACTTAGAATGATCTAAGAAACTAGATCATTCAGGCAGGCTATGCTAAAAAGCAATTGAGGGACCCTGCTTACCCTCCCTCCCTGCTCTTGTTGGAGATGTGAGCATTTATACTGACACATCCTCTTCCCCACCACTGGCTGCTGCGTCCACCACCACAGACCTGATGCAGAAATAATACCTTGGAATCTCCAGAACCATGCACTAAGTAGCGTTTTTCTCTCCATAAATCAGCTTCCTCAGGTTATTTCATTATAGTAACAGGGAGCTGACTAATGCATCTCTGTTTTTCTACTGGCCAAGGGTAAGAAGGTACCTGAGATTCCCTACGGCTCTCTCCAGTTCTTGCATGTGGGCTCCCGGTCTCAGAGCCAACCATGCTCCTCCTTCTCATGTTTGCGAGCTTTGTCTTCTTTTACCATGTCCTTCCTACCATTGCTCAAGAACATCCTGTGTTTTTAAATGCACTGAGTACACTGAGCCCTCAGATTATCCAGAGTCACCTCTTAGTTTAGGGTCTGTGCACTTAGTGCTGTCTATGAAGACTTATTCCTTCTGTATTTAATTTTTTTTGTTATATAGAATTAAAGTATTCACAGATATCATTAGGGGGCCATCCTGCCTACCCAATTCATTGAGGCATTTATGTACTAAAATAAACAGAAATCACAGCTCCATGTGAGCGGCTTATTCCAGCTACCAATGTCATCACAGGATTTCTCAGCTTCCACTCTAACGTGGTGCCAACTGCAGAGCCGGCTCACGTCAAACTACTTAAAGACGTTCTCTTGGCTTCTTTGCTTTTCTTCCTTTTATGTCAGTCCATTTATCAAGGTCAGGACCTTTGCTATCTGTGAAGATGTGGTTTTGTCAAAGCTTTGCAATAATCATAAATCAGTCATCAGTATGAGTTTGTTCTGAGCCATGGAACGCACCAAATGGCGTGTGTATTAGAGGCCATGATGGCCCTTAAAGTCAAAGCTGGTGGGAAAATCAGTGACGATTGTTCTGCTACAGGGTTCCACACCAAGCCTGTCTGAGGCAGGAGGTGCCAGCGAGTGCACGGGTCTCACATACACGCCAGGCCTGAGCACCTGCCAGAGTAGAATCCCAGTGACAATTTTTCTTGTCTAATTTTTGCCACCCCCTCTCCACTGATAGTGTCACATTAAAAGCAATTCAACTATAGATAATAAGTTGATAAATACTAAAAGTCTTCCAGGATTTATAATACACAGAAGTTGCTCAAAACTCCCAGGAAGATATAATTCTGTAAAATCCATCATACAGTTTTTACATTTCCTTGCTTTTGATCAGGAACCTCTGTGACAGCAGACACAGAACTCTGCTTCTGATACCCAGTGTATAAAGGAAATACAATGAGAGGTAGCAGAATATTTCAAAAATATTAAGTCTCATAAAAGTTTGTTTAGGGAATTATTTTTAAGCAGCATGGTTACCGATTTGCATTTGGCACAATCACATGTTTTACTGTTGTTTTATTTAGGAAAACTTACTTGAGCAGAGTTCAGGCTTTAGTGTCTGCCTTTTTTCAAACTCACACATGATTTTTTTTCATTTCAAAGTACTCGAATTATGTGTTATTTTCTTTTTGTGTTAGAGAAAAAATGGAAGCACAAGCCATAATGCATAGTAATTTAGAATAATTCAGCCAGGAAAAAAAAATCAGTTTATTTTTATTGGTCTTTTTGACTTATTTTTGTTTTAATTTCTCCAAAAAAAGGAAGGAATTTTCTCTGTAAGCCTAGACTCTGTAATTGTCAGAGATTGGAAGAATATTAAAGATGCCCAGCTTGTAAAAATAGTATTCTTGCCTTTCCTGCGGCACGTGTGGACCATCTTATGACTCAAGAGGAGATGATGCCATTGGATACCTAATAGCTTGTGACGTGTAGCTTTCAGGAGAGAGGAGACACCCGGTCTCCAACCTCTACCTCCTCTCTGAATTATGAATTGTGCAGCTTGGTACAAAATAAGACTTCTTTTTAGATCTCTGCAGCAGAAGATAATGCCTCCTGCAGATCTCATAAAAGATAATGCGAGGAGATACTCTATGATGCCTAACAGAAAGATAGGACTTAGAATTCTAACAGCCACCAATTATTTTCTGCAGGCCTTGAAGGTATGTGTCCAGACTATCGCCAGGTTTGCCTCTCTCAGCTTCTTGAAGCCATTCACACTCATATTTCACACTGAAATCTGACCTACTAGTGCAGCCACTGCTTATACAATCAGCTCCTCAAATCCCGCACAATAATCATCTTTCTTTTAGAAACCTCCAGTCTCCAAAAAGTCCTCCTAAACCGTGTGATAGACGACATACTTTCTCTAAACATCATCATAAACACAATAGACAGATGGGAGAGCCTCCTAAAACTGCCCAACCTTGCCTCCTCCCACAGAACTCTACGGGCTGTGCATGAATCATGAATACCAAGGTAATAATTTTCAAGTAGGGATAGGCTTCTTTATGAAGTGGTGGCTTTATGTGGACATTAGTGATCACTAAAACTCCTTTCCCTACACCGCCAGACTGCACCAGGCCATTCTATTTTATTCGGTTTTTCTTTTTCTATAGTAAAAATTAATATTTCTGCCTTCACAGTCTTCCTATGAATATTACGTGAGGCTATATTTCTAAATTGCCTTCTGTAGGGCCTCATATAAAATCAATATTAGCTTTCTTCCTGCCATTCTCTTTGATCTTTTCCATGTTTACGTGCTATTTCTTTTTTCACCCTCTCTTTCCCTGTAGGCAATATAAGAGTACCTCATTCATTTGACTCTTCTGTTAACCAGATTCCAAGTTGATCATCAGGTATTCAAGCTAGTCCAAGTCACAGGCCCAGAATGTTAATTTTTTTTTTTTAGTGTGTAATATTCCTTACTTTTAGAAAATGACCTGCTTCCAATCCAAACACAAGCAAGCTGTTCCTTTTTGTTATTCCTTTATTTGTTTTGCAGTACTGGGGATTGAACTTGGTACCTTGTTCTTGCCAGGCACGCACTTATGCTGCTGAGCTATATTTCTGGTCCTGCTGTATTTTGTAATTCCTTCAGAATAAATTTAATTTGACATTCTGCTTTATGGTTTGGTATCTCAGGTTTATTTAAGATCCTTTATGTTATTGTACCTCTTTTTAAAATTCCATATAAACTCATCATATATTCATATGTAGAACACTTCATTTAAGAGAAATGACACTTATCAAATGCCCAAATTGCCAGAAAAGCAGAGTCATTTTAATATCCAAATTAGCTGCTCCAGCAAATAAAACTACATTGGCATCACAATTTGGAATTTTTAAATACTTTATCCATTACTCATTTACTTTTTTCAGCAGCATTTTAAGTTGCCTGGGAAAGAGACAATTATCTTTAATTTGTACAAAAGGAGATTGAGGCTAAAAAGAAGCTAGGTTGATTTCCCAGTGTTGGGTAAATAAAAGGAAGTCATAGGTCAGTAGTCAACCTTGACTAAGGATAGAGCCCCAGCTCCTCAATAGGTGCCTCAGAAACACCCACACCTCCTTACCCAACATGCATCTCTCTTTGCGCTACTACATGTTGCCATTTCATTGTTATTATTTTCATAGAGGAAGAAGGACTCTACTGCTCTGCTTTTGCTTGAGGTTCAAAACATGGTGCTTTGAACGCAATTCTGAAACATGCAAGCTATTTAATTCCATATCCCTGATTGTATTTGTACATAAATTGTAGCGCAAATTTTCGTGCAGTTTGCATGTTTTAGAATTGTTACTTTATTAGCACTTTGACAACAACTTCTCTGTGAAAGCCAATGGCAGAGGTTGTACCAGGATTCTAATTTAATGACTATTAGAAACACAGAGAAGCAAAGTCTAAAGAAATACTTAAACCATTGACTTGTAACTATGGTACAAAGATAGTTGAACAACAGTAATTTAAAATATAAATTAGAAAACAGTGTGGTTTGAATAATTCTTGACTGATAAATATAGAAATGGAATGCTACATGATTAATTAATTCAGATAAAACATACAATACCCAGGTTGTAGGCTGCTCAAATTGAAAGGGCGAGGCCCTTGAAGGAGACAATATGGAAGACAAGATGACCCTGTAACTGTAAAAGAGACAGACATTCCTGCTGTGGGCCAGACCTCAAGACAAAAGAGTAAACAAATGCAGCCACATACTTCCCTGGGGATGGGATTGATATTCTAAATAGGTATCAATCACGTTGAAAGAGCCAGGAAGTCACTAACCAAACCCCCAAAGGAAGAGCCCCTGTTCTATATTCATGCCCGCTTGCTACGTGACAGGCTTCCCCATTTGGTCCTGATTTATGTTAGGTTTGTTTGGCTGTGGCACAGTTGAGAAGCAGAAATAAACTGTGTGTGTGCATGGGGGGAAGGCTTTATTAACTCTGAAGGTGTGGAGAAGATTGAGGACCGGGAGCTGGGCAGATCCTCTGACCAGAGACAGGGAGGATGAGACACCATGGACTTTTGCTAAGGGCGGCCGGACTTTGAGGGGCAGTGTGAGTGGCACACAAGGAGCTCACTGGAGGCTCCCTTGTGTGTGCTGGAAAGATAAAAGGAAGTTGAAGCCAAGGCTGAAGTGGGGAAGAAGGAGGAAGAGGTCACTGGGAAGATGAGCTATTGTTTTGGGGATTCAGCTATGTCACATCAGGGCCAGGATAATTCAGCAGTTTGTATTCGGGCTGGAAACTACCAATTTAATCAACTTTACATGAGCAGTCGTGCTTACAATCTTATTGGTTGACCATAGTTTTGCCCCTCCTCATGTTCAAGTTCCCATGTTTTTCACCTTAGACTTACCTCACCTCATAGTTTTGCTCTATAAAACCCCCCTGAAAAGGCAGATGCCTGGTCAATCTGTTCAGGGCCCCTTATGTCCCTCTCTCAACAGAGGCTTTCTTTTCCTAATACTATGTTCTGTTCTTAATCTTCTTTGTTCCTAAAATTCATTCTTGGGTTTTAGAGAACATGAACTCAGCCCAGGTATCTTCCAGGTGGGAGTTTCATTCTCCTGTATCACTAATCACATCACTTAAGGCAGTTCTACTTTTTAGTTTCATATTCCTATTATGGAATCTCAATTCAAAATATGAAATAACTAGAAGCCTCCAATTTTTTTTTTTAATTGTAAAAATATGGAACTAAAATCTTCTCAGAGAGGCCATGCCTATTTTTCTAAAATCACACTGCTAGTTAATGGTGAACTGATATGAGAAGTCATGTAGCCTGTTCTGGGCTCAGCCCAGTGCTTGCTTTGAGACTACAAGATCTTTTATCTTGAATCTCAAAAATGTCATGAGAAAAATAAGTGTGTGTCTCATGGGAAATAGAAAACTATACTAAAATTTTAATAGGATAAGAAAATTCTTGTTTTATTTGCATTTCACCATTTTCTGAAGTTATCCTGCCATTCTTTTACCAAGTTGGCTTGAAACCTTGTCTAGTATTTCCTGAAGAGCTCACCAGCTGCAAAATTAACAATGGAAAAAAACAGCCATGAACTTGGCATCTAAGAAGTACATTTCAAAGAAAAGCCTGGCATTCCTTCTCACACGCAGTAGTATAATAGCCAAGATGATGAGATAACTGTCAGAAGCCAATAGAGATTTTGAATTGAGATTTATTCTGTGAAGGGCTAACTATGCTCTTATAATACTCTCAAAATCAGCAGTGTCTTATGGGTGATCACAGCCGGAGCCTGGCTTTGAACGATCTCACCAAGCATTTCAAACAGACTGATTTCTTTTAGCGCTCTCTCATGTCCTGTGGCGATTAAGAGATTGTTGAAGAGAAAAGGCTTCTCTCCTTGACAGATGGTGGGTTAGTGGAGAAGGTGTTTTTTTGTCTTTGCGTAGTTGTACCTTAAATTGTACATTGCATGCTAATGTTAAGGCCTGGGAAGGTACTAATGGCCTTCCATGTTTCAATTTCATACCATAAAATTAAAGTTGCTGGCAAAATGCATAGCATCACTAACTATCAGCTTCTGGGCTTTTACAATCTCTTAGGTTTTTATATTTGAAGATTTTTCAATAAAAGATAATAGTGTGACCGTTCCATTAGATAATAAGCATAGCCGTAAGGCTCCCAAACAGGTAAGTTTCTATTTAAATGCTAATTATTATCATTATAAACCATTTGAGAAGCAACTAAGTGTGAATTCCCTGAGATAAAACCTTTCTATCTAAATGGGGGGATAATAATTGTGGGCAACATTTGTTGACTCTTGTAGGTATTGACCTGGGAGAATCCTCAATTAGAAAAATTTCTTGGTACAAATATAGTCAAGAGGAGTCTAAAAAGTAGATCACATAGGTAACAAAGTGATGATCTAGCCTGAAAAAAATCCAAGTCACAGGCTCACCTCTTGTGCACAAGCAATAGCCTTAAAAGTTCCTGGCTGCTCTGTGAACTTTTCTGCTAAATCATTTTTCCACTGTACCTCCCTTGATGGAATTTTCATTTCTTGCACTGAGTAAGGAGAAATGTGGATTAAAATAATGACTTCTCTGTAAAAGTTAGTAGCTAGATAAACAGTGGAAGCATATGATTATTCAAAAGAAAGAAGAGGAGAGCATAGGTGATACCAATAAAGTAAAGGAGGCTTACCAGTGAAATGCCAGGGCAGTGAGCACCAGAGAAGAACTGCAAAATGTGGATTTGGATCTCTCCTTCAAGGGTGGACAAACTCTGGATACATGTAGAACACAGAGCAAGGGGGAAAAGGACATTCCAAGCTGAGAGTTATGAAAGTTAGAAGTCTTTTTCTTGTTCATATTTAAATATCCGTTGCATGTACTTTAATTAATGAATAGCAATGGGCTCGCGAATTCAACAATAACACAGATAAATGAGGCAAGGGAGCAATTGTATCATCTACATCTTCTCTGATTTCATGTCTGCAAGCATGGAAATAAATGTTCAAGTTTTCAGATCTTTAGAATAAATTTTGCACCACATGCCATGTGGGCCCCACTCCAGGGCACACTGAGCTAGCCACCGAGACAGCATGGTAGTGCATGCCTGTAATCCCAGGTCTGGGGAGGCTGAGACAGAAGGATCACTAAGAGTCCGAGCTGCATAGTGAGGCATTATACCAAATACATAAAAAAGAATAAATTTTACAAGTACATATATTACTTTTCCCTCCAAATCCCAATAAGACAGTAAGTCCTCTGCTTCTCTCTGCCAAAAGTCTGACAGAAGTTGGAGAGACACAGTTTTGTCATTGTTTTCCTCCCATTTCCTATGCCATGCTCACCAATCAGAATTTCTTCCTTTCTTATTCATTACAATGGTTTTTGCAAAGTGATCCCATTGCTTTATGACCTCAGATTTTTGTTGTGGGTCAGGACCTCATTTCTGAGACCTAGATCGAAATACCTAACTAACATTTTGTTTCAAATATGTGAAAGGCACGTTCAACCCCAAATACTGAACACCAAACGTGTAATCACTGCGGTCTTCTCAGGGGTCTGTCTTCTCAGAAATAGTGAACCACTAACCTGATGAGCACACTAGAAATCTAAGTTTTCCTAAATAATTTTTCTTGGGCCGGAGAGAAAGCTCAGTAGAATAAGCGCTTGCCTGGCAAGTACAAGGGCCTGAGTTCAATCCCCAGTTCTGAAAAAAAAAAAAAATTCTTTTTCACTCCCATATTCAAAAACACCAAGGCTTTGATTTTAACTCCCAAATAACCTTTAAATTTGCCCCACTCCCCTTTATCCTCCTGCTGCTCCCTAGTTCAAGTGCTCAATGCCTCTTCCTCTCCCTTGATGCCCAAAATGACCTCTACGTCATCCTTCCACATGTTGACTCCTTCACATGTAATCATTTCTCTACTCTGCATCCAGTGCAACTTTTCCAAATGCATAACTGATGACATTACACTGTAGACTGTCACACTATTCCTCAGTCCAGTGAGTCGTACCTCGTGGATATCCATTCCATTTTGTACTTTGCTGTGAATCTGATTCAGGGCTTAGACAGGTCACTAAATTTGGCCAAAAGGATAGCAGCAAAAATGATGCAAACTGAGATTTGATAACAACTTAAAGTTCATCAAGACTTGCTCTCTGGAATTCTGTCACCAGGTGAAGAGATCCAAGTCAGGATTAGGGAGATGACAGATGTGGACCACGTAGGAAGCTGCTAAACACTTACGGTTCTCAGAGTCCTTAGGAAACATTGTCTGACCCTGACTCAATAACAGCAGGTCACATAGTTGATACTATTTTTGGTCATGTGCAATATTTATCTTCTCTTCTAGAAAAATCTGAGTTCTCAAAGACCTGGTAACAAAATGTAGGCAACTCTGGGACAAAATGATTAAGGTAGATAGAAAAACGATTCAGCACATCTGCTAAAAGATGCTGCGAGATCAACACCACCACCTTGATGAACTGACCAGTTGCGAACACGTCTACCTATGTATTTATTCTGTCATATGATAGTCATTTATTTAAACACTTATTAAATACTTAACCTATGCCCAGCCATGTGCAGGAACAGACAAAAATAAGAGTCTCTTCTAAAAGACATTTAAATAGTTAGTGAGTATATTGTTTACATTTGTAGCTGTTTGAAATCTGGGGCAAAGACCTGGCTCTTAGTATGAAATAGTCACTGGAGCTTGGGATTTTCAAGAAAAACTCCTCTCGTCTTTTCACCTATAGTCACCCAAATACATTTTGCTACAGAAAATACATTTCATACGTCATTTTAAACCATTCTGAGCTATGATTCTCTGATAATTATAGTGAAGTGGCTATCGTACAGTCACATTTTTCCTAAATTTCAAGAATCTTACAAATTCTGATTTATTATTGTTCAAGAAATTAACTGACAGCATCTGCTGAAATGTCCTTAATGTACATGTCATTTAATGAAAGTGAAAAAAACTTCAAAAATTTTAACTGTAGGCTCTCTAAGTTCTATATAAAAACATTGAAAACTTTGTCTAATTTGAATGCGAACAAGTACCAAAAATATTATATTTCAAGAGCCTATATTCCACATGGTATTTTTACTGTGTATCTAATAACTGTATTATTCAGTGTTGCCTCCTGAAAATGCTCAGAATGTCTTCAAAAGGCACAGAAAAAAAAAATGTGTCAAGTGAGAATAATATATAGATTTCAGGGGAATAAGTCAAAATCAATAAAATCTGTCTGATTGCCATTGATTTAAATTTGGTATATTTAGTCTGCTTTAAGATATGTAATATGCACTGGATTTTTAACAGTGAGCACATCTTGTTGATTGTCTATTTGCTATGTGATTGTGGGATGGGAATATTCTATAACTTTATGCCTCATCAAAATCCACTAAAAAATTAATGGGTCATCAAGTGCATAGAGAGTAATGATTTTATAATTGAGCTGTTGTGCTTATTAGTGTTGTACTTGTAGCAACTGAATTAATCACAATTTTAAAGTCCTTTGAAACTTGTACTTGCAAATATTTTGACCACATATGACATCCTACGCTGGTTATTTTGCAGTTTGGATTATCCAATGCAAAATGTGCATTTCTTCTATCTTTATTTTGGCATTGTGTTGAAAATGTCTAATAGCATTTCACTAAAAAGTAAGACATACCTGGAATTTTATTTGAAAAAAAATGATGATGAGATAAATATCAGACTCTCTCTCACATACTAATCTTATTTTTTTTTCTGATTATACTTCAGAATGTCAGTCTGCTTATGAACTGGCACCCAGCAGGAGGTTGAGCACCTGTGGGTGGCACAGTGCTGGTGATGGAGTGTCAATTGAAGATTCGATTGGGCCCTGCCCAGGGGACTGGAGCACTCTGGGTACGTTAGTGAGGACCCTGGCAGCATTGGCATGGCCCGAGGGCATGGCCTTGGCTCTAGCTGTTCCCCCTTCACTTCCTCCTTCTCTTGAACTAAGCAGCTTTCTCTAGTACCCCCTGCCCCATGGTGTTCCTACCTAAGTGCCCATGGACCATGGACTGAATTCCCATAAATCATGAGCCAAATTAGATTTCTCATTTGGGTTCTAGATGCTGGGTATTCAAGAAAGCTGACTACCACAACTGATGAAGGCATTTTCTATTGATCTGTTTCTGTTACCAACCTGTAATGGCCATTTTAACATACCCATACATTAATGTATAAAAATTAAACTTAGTTAAAATTTTTGTTTGCAGAAAATATTGTTTGTGGGCCTGCCAGATAGCTCAGCTGACGAAAGCGCCTGCTTAGGCTGAGCACAGAGGCCACGGTTTGGTCCTTGGCGTGCCGTTCTGGCCCAGCCCCGGGGGTGCACTGAGAGGGCAGTTGAGACTAGGCATTATGGTGTGTGCCCATAATCCCAGCACTTGGGAGGCTGAAAATAGGAGGATCACTATGAATCCAATCTCCATAGTGAGACCTTATAGGCCCTGTAGACCCTGTCCTAAATTCATTAAAAAAAAAAAGAAAAGAAAGTAATGTTTGCTTGTTAGAGGGAAAATATCATATTGATGCATAGGATCTAAGCTAAACAATATGAATTTAGTGGTGTTGTCACACTATATATAAATACTGTGACTACAGAGGTGTGTATTTTATTGATTGCTAAAGTAATGGTTTGAAAACTTACATATTTTGTTTTTCATTCCTGATTTCATATATATATATACATATATACCTATATATGTATATATATACCATATATGTATATATATGGTAAATATCTGCTTACATTTTTAAAACTATTTCTATGAACATCTTTGTCATTCAGTATTGGCTTATAAGACAATCACTAATATCATAAATATTAAATCTTATGAAGTTTTGACTGCTTTGCTTTTTTAAAATTAAGTGATCTATTTAAAATTTTCTTTTGAAGTGCTATTTATTAAACATGGGCCCTTCTCACTGTTCTATAGCCCCACTCTCTTTAAATTATTTCATTTTGAGGTATGGTTTCACTAAGTTGCCCAGGCAGAATTAAAAATAACATTCTTCCTGCCTGAGCCTTCAGGTGCCGAAATATTCTTATATTTCTTCCCTATTTCCTTTTTAAATGTGTTTGAGTGCAGACTAACTTCCCCTTTCCTTTCTCAATGATTTGAACAATGTACTTTTGCTTCTTGGTTCTACTTTCTGATAGTCTTCGTGTTTTTATTGGCCATAATTGAGCTCATGTTTGTCGAGTTGGTATGAGGGAGATGCAAGTCCCAGCTTTCAGGCAAGCAGTGGCTACTGCTGGCCTGCAGTCATTGGGGTTTGCCTTCCTGAAGAAGATACGCTTTCAATAATTGGTAGGATGAGTTTGTGGACAGAAGGAGCTCACCAATAATAATAATAATAATAATAATAATAATAATAGAGCTTCTTCTTTAGGATAGTCTGGTCCCAAGCTACCCTCAAACTTCCATGCTTTGACATGCGCCACAGCACAGCACTGGAATCCAAAGACCAAAGGAATTAAAGAAAAACAGTGTCAACATTTCCGCCAATGAATTTGCGAGGACCCCTGGTGATAAGACCTGACTGTCATGGTGGCCCTGCCAAAAGAGGCACACAGTGATGGCACGCGGGGAGCCACCGGCAGCAGCAAGAGTGGGGCAGGCACAGAGCAACTTCAGAGGAGTATTTGTTAACGTGTGTGACGTAGCTTTGGATGCTTAGAAATGATTAGTGCAGATGTTGCTGGTAAGCAGAGCCCTGTGGGTACCATTGTGAGAAGAAAGCTTTAGAGCCAACCTTAGAAGCCCTTGTTACATCCTTGCTTTCCCTTGCTTGAAAACAAGGTCTTTAATATGTTTTTATTTCCTCTGTTTAATATACTCCTCAATGTTTTCTACTGGGTTGAAATCAAGTATGTGGATTTTAATTAATAATATTTTCCTATTTTACCGTAAGTGTCCTATCTTCCAAGAACAACTTTCACTCTTACAAATTAATTATGCTATGTTCATCATAATCATTGGGAAAATATTTAGCTGATTATTTGCCTGTGGACTTCTTTTATACTCTACTTGCTCCCTTTCTGTCTTATTACTTTCTAGTTATTTCTTTCAGAATATGAGAGTATATCATTTCATGAGCCCATACGATTTGTAGAATTCAGGCTCTCAAATATCTGATCATCTTTCTCCCATTGCTCTTAGCAAGCATTGACCTGACTCATCTGTCTCCAATCTTTACCCTCCCAGAAACAAAGGCTTATAGCTAAGTACTTATAGGTCATTTCTACTTGAACCTTTAAAAGATTTCTCAAAATGTACTCTACAATATAATTGTGTCAAAGAGAAATTTCATGGGCATCATAATGGTATTGTGGTTCGGTAGAAAAGCATTCTTGTTCTTATGATGTACATGCTGAAGTAACAGGTGCTGCATCAGTGGTGTCCATGAAATGTTCAGATCGCTGGAGAGAAGGAAAATTGCTCTTGTTGCTATCCTTGTGGATCTGAGTTCAAGCCAGGCCAGTGTCTGTGCGTAGTGGATATACCCACGCTGTCCCAGGCCTAGAAGACCCCAGACTCCACTGAAAGGTAACTTGGGGCTGGGGAGATAGCTCGGCAATCTAAGCACCTGCCTGGCAAGTGCAAGGACCTGGGTTCGATCCCCAATACCAGGTGCTGCGCAGGCCCTACCCCCAGGGCACACTGTGCAGTCACTGGGTACAGTGACACACACCTGTTATTCCAGTTCTGGGGAGGCTGAGACAGGAGGATCACTGTAAGTGTGAGCTGCATAGTGAGAACCTGCACCAAATAAATGAATAAAATAAATAAAAGATTAAAAAAGTAATTTTAGAAAAAGATAACTTGGGTTCAACTTCTTCCAACCAGTCTTGTCAAAATATTTTAGAAATGTGCTGCCTTCTCATATTCCAGTTCACACCTTTCCCATTCTCCTTCTCCACAGGTGTCTCAAGGATCTTTCTGCATTTTCCTGCACTCTAGTGTTAGTTGCCTTCGTTTACTGTAACACTGTAACAAATAACTGAGAAGCATCAACTCATAAAGAGAAGTTTTATGCTGGTCCACAATTTTTGAGGTCCATGGCTGGCCAGGCACACTACTTTTAAGTCCTGCAGTGGCAGAGCAGTAGGCCATGGTGGCAGTGGATGGCAGGGTCAAGAAGATGAGAGGGGTGGGGGCAAAAATACAGCTCAGTGGCATAAGTACGAGGTCCTGAGTTCGATTTATGGTATCAGAGAGAGATGGTGAGAGAGAGACAGAGACAGAGACAGAGACAGAGACACAGAGAGAGACAGACAGAGAGAGACAG
>NDGM011206996.1:2798-14584 GCA_002564305.1 Octomys mimax | reverse complement strand
CTCAGTAGAATAAGCGCTTCCCTGGCAAGCACAAGGGCCTGAGTTCAATCCCCAGTTCTACCACAAAAAAAAAAAAAGGAAAAAAAAAGAGTTACTATAATTCAACTTGTTCAAAAACATATTTGAGTGTACTCTGTTTTTGTAAGATGTTTGTCTGTCCAAATTGGTAAACTAGATACTTGTTATTTGTCTGTCCATTCCATGAACAGCTGTTCCATTTTATTTGACCTCAACAATTTTTTTCTCTTCCTTTTTTCTTTTGCATTATTGTATCTTTTATTCATAATACAATTTGGATGCTAGATTTAAGAGCATGCTTCCCCTGGGTTACCAGCTGGTGAAAATGATATGGAATTGGTTTTCTTAGTCATCAGAGAAATTAAAATAATTAAACAAAAACCACTTAGGGTGGGGAAAGATTATTGTATACAATTCAGGAGGCTCTGATGAGAGACATCCCAGTAATTTGGTCCTGGTCAAAAGTTAAAGTTTTCTAGAAAAAGTGTGATGAGGTTTTTGCATAAAAGATGCTCTTGGTACAAAACTAAATAGAAAAACAACGGTTTTCACATGTAATGACAATTCATCACTGTTAATCTCATGGTGTATTAAATGTATTCGTGACTCCAGAAGTACATGCCTTCCAAAATGTAAAGCAAAGATTGCTTCTTTCGGATTCAGACTTCTGCTGTTAACAAAAGACTCATGTGCTGTACATCCCGTTAAAGGTCAACTAGCCAGGTGAAAGCTTCTTAGGCAGCAGACAGAGGTGATTGGTCACCAGGGATATGTTATGTCAAATTGGAAATTTAAGTATGTTGCAAAATGTCATCGTCATTGTCATGCTGCAGTGTTATGTATGGCTTTAATTTCTAAATTCCTTCACAAAAAGGCAACCTGGGCATGCAATGGCTGCGACTCTCCAAGATAGCCGATGCTGACAGAAGAAGTCGAGGTGCTGTACTTGGTTCCAAGGTAAATCCTGAGGAGACTTTACTGACCTCGATACAGAGCAAAAATTGATTAACACAGGTCTCTCCTTAACTTAGTCTTAAACATGCAGCAGAAAAGCATAACCACAAGATGTATAAAACAGTGCCATGGTAATATGTTAACTATAAAAAGGTTCAAATCACTTCTGACAATTGGCAGCTTTGCTGGTAACTGACCACCGTTACGGATTAGTGAAATGTATAGGTTTAACTTGCTGAATGCAGAGACCTAAAACCTTTGGGCTGGGACTCTTTAGCCTAAACAAATAAAAGTTCACTCAGATGGAAATGGTTCAAGAATGAGGAGGACTTCTGTGGAGTCCTCCGAACACAGCTCCTCCGACTTCACTGACCGCCCAGCACTCGCAACTACAAACCCTAACGGGGAGACACAGGCAGCTGCTGAGCCTGGAAACCATTCTCCTCTGTGGGGCTAAGACGAGGCCTAGGAGAGAACAGGAGGGGCTCCTTGATCCAGGGAAACGAGCTGTTCTAGCTGGCAAACAGGTTGCTGGGCACAGAGGTTGAAATTGAGTACTCAACTTCCTGAGTGTAGAAATAAACCCTGTAGTCCTTGGGCAGTTCCTTTCCTCCCGTGGAGAGAGAGGAGTTCATCTGACCCCAGCTTTTCTCCCTTATCTTATTTCTGAATCCTCTCACCATTTTCCCTGGGGGCATCAAGAGCCATCCTGGTTCAGGGCAGCAGGGTCCTGCACATCTGAAGCAGGGTTCGTTTGGAAGGAGGGCCATGTCCTCCAGCACTAGAGAGAGCTACACTTGAGGCCTTCTGTGCTCTGCTCTGACTTGAGGTTGTCGCTCTACCCTCAGCCTTCTTAGCACCCAGGGCCTGTTGGTCCTGCCTCCACAAGATGCAGAGTGGCCCCTTCTCCCATGGCTCCCATGTGATGCCTTCCAGGCCTGTGCCAGATCTGTGTGTGACAGTGGATGGGCTGCTGGGACACCCCACATTGTTGTGGACTGGATGCCTTCCCAATGTGTCCCTAATGTGCAGGTCCTCAGTGTGGTGGGTTTGAGGTGATGGAAGCCTCAGCAGGTGAAGCTTCAGGTAGGGTATGGTGATGAGGTCATCGGGAGTGTCACCCTCAGCAGAGATTAATGTCAACCTTCTGGACTCCAGTTAGCTCCACCAAGAGTAGGCTACTGAAAAAAAGCAAACCCGGATCCTGGCTCTCTTACACTTCCTGTCTTGCTGTGTGATCTTTTTTCCCGTGCTCCCGTTATGATGCCATGCACCATGTTGTTATGTAGTGAGAAGGTCCTCGCCAGAGCCACGCTCATACAGAGACCATGCTCTTGGCCCTCCAGAACTGTGGGCTTAGGAAACCTCTTTTCTATAGAAAGTACCCAGCTTCATGTATTTTATTAGAGCAACAAAAACCAGACCAACACACCCATGCACCAAGTCCATTTCCATTATACAACATCAGACAGACTAAGATGTGGAGGACACTGGTGATCTCCTGAGTGGGTAGGCAAAAAGGCTTGGGGACTTTCCAAGGAGGAGGGTAGCCATGGCTCTCCTGCCCCTAGTGAAGCAGGACAAGCATGGCATTGTCCTGGGAGCCTTTGGACGAGCTGTCTGTCCACTGGGCACATCCAGCTTCCGTCCTTGCTAATGGCATCTGCTGTATGGCACTCATCTGACACATATTGTGCGTGCGTCAGGTGCTACTGTGGGCATCAGAGAGCTAGCAGTGGAGAAATCAGATGGAAATCTAGACCTCCTGGCACTGCCCATGCACTTGCAGCTCTATGGTGAGAAGTGTAATTGCTCAGGCAGCACCGCGGCTTCCGGCCCGTTGGTTGTTTCTTCCTCGTTTCCCCCCGCCGTGGAGTTTTCCAGCAGTGTTTTTGTTCTTTGCTGTGCCACACAGAGTGTGTGAGGAGGCTGAGTAGTTAAGGGTCATGGACAACATGGCCACTACTGTGCTAAAAATATCTGATAATTAGGCAAGGTGGACTCCAAGGTGTCTGAGTCACACTTGCTCTCAGTAGTGACGCTGTGCCAGCCCTCATCTGCTCCCCTTGTGCCTCTCTCTTGTCTTCTCCCGTCAGCCTCTGAATCACCAGAGTATCAGGTATAGGAAAATTGTGTCACTCATTCTAGATTAGAGAAAGAGAAAAGAAAAAGGAAACTCCTGGCTTCCGAGTTGATTACTGAGGGATCGTCACTGAGGTGACCTCTAAGTCAAGGGTCAAATTGTGTTGGCAAATCCGAACCAAACAGAGGTTGCTATGCATGACCACACCAAGAAGAAGTCACTCCTCTGCATGGCAGCTGCAGCGAGGAAGAAGAGGAGCCTCCGGCTGTGTGGATTTCACCCTCCGGGCCTTCCCCAGGTTCCTTCTGTCACCCAAATCCTGCCCAGGAGGACCAAGGCACACTCGCTTGCCCGGGGACATGAGGAAGGTGTGCTCTCTGAGCAGGCCACCCTTTCTACCCTGAGAGTTTGACTTCCGGTCACAGCAGATTCATGTACGGAAGTGGCTCATCCAAATTTGCCTTGTTGGCTTTTGAAGGCTTCAGCTACGGCCTTGTCTTTGCTGCCCACCATGTCCCCATTTTGCATTCTTTACTGGTGGACAGAAGAGTAACAAGCTGGTTTTATTTTGCTCCTGCTTCTCAGAGGGACCGCAAGAAGAGATGGGATGAGGCCGCTGCAGTGTGCTATGAACTCCTCCGAGGCTGGCACCGGGGACCTGGGCTGCCGCGATGGGGCCGGCAGCGGCACACCAGAGCAGCACTGGTTTCGCCGACGTGCTTGCCCTCTGGGCCTGACTGTCTGCAGATCCTCTACGTGTTCACACCCCATGGCACTCGAGGCATACAGAAAAAATGGTACCAAAAATGGTTCACCGAATGACACTGAACTTTGCTTTTTCCTTTTCTTCCCATAATTGTTAGTCATCAAGCACCTGATGAGGCAGAAAGAGGAGAATGATGTTATCTCGTCAGAGCAAAGGTCCTATTAGTAATTCTTCATTCTCCAGGGGACATGCAGGAGTGATCTGAAGTGAAAGTGGACTTTAGAAGATGAGCCTTCCCTACCACTTTTTGTATTTGAAATTTGGAAGTCTCGACTGACCATTCACCAATATGGTATTCAGCATATATAACTAGAGTATAGGTTTCATTTAAAAAAAAAAATCTGTTTTGAGGGCCAACCAGATAGCTCAGCAGATTAAAGCGCCTGTTTAGGCAGACACAGAGACCAGGTTAGACCCTTGCTTGCTGTGCTGGCCCCACCCCTGGGGCACATTTGGATGGCGATTGAGACTGGCTGTGGTGGCGCATGCCTGTAATCCCAGCTCTTGGGAGCCTGAACATAAGCAGATCACTATGAGTCCGATCTAGTAGCAAGACCCTATAGACCTTGTACTAAACACATTAAAAAAAAAAAATCCTTTTGCCTCTTGGTCCCTACAATATAACTAACATGTGGGTGTCTTGGGCACGCCCTGGCTAGACTGCTAGCCGGGTCCCCTGAAAGTAAGGCTCCGATAGCCCACGCTCTGCATCTGAGTCACACTGATGCCTGGGCTGGCTGGTTTCCCTCAGTAGAGCTTGTCTGCATCTTGCTATGCTTTTGACTTTGCATGGGAAAATGGAAAACTTCCATGGAAATGGCTCTGTGACAGTTACTCTTCTCTTATTGCTGGTACAAATCCCTGACACCCAAAATGAAGAAAGCAAAGGTTTATTTAGCTCACAGTTACTGGAGGTCTCAGGCCATACTCAGCTGGCTCCGAGGCAGAGCGGCACACGGCAGAGGGCAGCCGCTCATGGCGGTGGCAAAGAGCAAGAGCAATGAGAGCAGCAGCAGCAGCGATGACGGCTGATGGCTACGGGAGCAAGTCTGCCTCCCTTAAGTGGCATTCAGGCTTTTGGCCCCAGGCTGGATGTAGTACTCACACTCATAATCTCAGCAGCACGCACACTCAATCCCAGCCTTGATCCTGAATTCATCTCAAACTGTAGAAGTCTCTGCTCCATGACTGAGGCTTTGAGGAGACACCCAGACATAAACGAGAACAGTGATGATGCGGGTGCTCCTGTTGAGGGAGGCAAGTGTACGCTGGTGACTTCAGCTAAGGACACAGGAGGCCTGGTCCTCTGAGAGGCGCCACTGTGACAAGCACGCCTGCCAAAGCCTGGGAGGACCATTCCTGCGCTGCCTGCCACCTGCACCCTGCAATCAGACGGCGCGCACCAGACACACTCATCTCAGTGTCCACGTCATTGCAGGTCCAAGTTCTGTAACTCCGGCCACCCGGATGCTTAAGCATCCTATATTCCCCACCACCACTCCTCCGCTCCTTTGTTTCAAGGTATCTTTTTTTTGTTTTTTAGTTGAACTCAGGCCCTTGTGCTTGCCAGGCAAGCGCTTATTCTACTGAGCTATCTCTCCGGTCCTCCCTCCTTTGTTTGAAATGATTGTTTTCTGATCTATAGGTGTCCTTGAGCGGGGAATGTTTTATTTTCAGTTACTCCAAATCCTAGTGGTAAGTACCCTGCTAAGTGGAGCTTGCTGCCATCTTGGGTGTGGCGTGTTCTAGCCATAAAATGTACAGCCTCGAACTTGCTTCTTCCAGCGAGTCAGAGAAGCTGTGCTTCTCCCTGTGGCCACTGAGAGGATCGCTGTGTCTCATAAGGAAGCGTGAGCTGCGTGCTTGTGTGGAGACCTCGGGAGCACAGCTACCTGTTTCGGTGAGTGGACTCACATCAGCCTTCCTCAGTCGCCTGGTACTGCTCCTGATTCTGTTTTCTGGAGTAGCCCAGCAAGCCAGCATGGGGAGGCAACACTTGCCATAGAAACATGCCAGAGTCTGTGGCCTTGGAGCAATGCCCCCTGCCTCAGTTTCCCCAGTATGATCTTTCAGTTAGAGTCTAGCATTTAGGCCTCCAAATATTTGAAACCAATAATCACAGACTTCGTAAATATGTGGCATCTTGGGTCTTGTCATGACCTTGTAACTTTCCTTGTTCTGTCCAGAGTATTTTTTTTTTTTTTTGGCCTTTTTAATGCTTTGCTTCTTTTCTTTTCTTTTAAAAAAGTATGCATTTCTCCAAAGCTTATTCTGACTTATGACAACTATAACCATCAAAGAACTCCAGAAAGAACCCAAGAAAGGCTGAGTATAGGTGAAAGTGCATTTCTCTGCCTTTGCTATAAACTCAGGTACTTGAATGTGTGCAAGTATGCTTGTGTGTGTACACACGCGTGTGTATATGAAGGAGTGTAGGGGTACTTGTACGTGTGTAGGTGATGCATGTCATGTACTATACATTGGTCAGCTTTACTTTGCTGTAACAAAATGTCAGAGACAAACAGCCTACAGGAGGAAAGGTATATTCTGGCTCACAGGTTCAGGGGGCTTGGTCTGCGGTGGGCGAGCTGCATAGCTTTGGGGTGGCGCAGAGCCATGAGTGGTGTGAGAGTGCTTGGAGAGGAAACTGCTATGTGTGGTGACCAGGAGGTGGAAGAAGAGGCTGGACTCCCACACTCTCAAGAGCACAACATGTGCTGCAATCTGATTTTCTCTCAGGAGGCCCCACCTCTAAAAATACTGTCCCTTTCCAAAAGCATCCTAGCTTGGCTGCCAAGACTTTCACACACACACGCACACACACACACACACACACACACACACACGCCCCTTTGGGGAAACTTACAAGATCTCGACGCCAACAACGTGTGTGTATGTGTATGCGTATGTGTATGCATATGTATATGTGTATATGCCCCCACAAGCTGGATGTGGCTCTCTGGGGTCCTGCCTAACTGGCCAGGGAAAGAGAGGCCTTTGCAATATTTCCTTTTCTGTTGCGGCACTCACAGTGTCTTTCTTTTCCTTTTTCTTTCCTTTTTTTCATCTTTCCCGAGATTTTGAGCCCAGGGTCTTGAGAATGCTAAGTATGTGCCCCAACAAGGAGCTACACTTGCAGCCTCAATCTTTCTCTTTAATAAGCTACTATTACCTTAAGCTAGATTTCCATAAGCAAACGCAAAGCCTAAAACCAATGTTTCTACTCTTAATTCAACTCAAACTTTAGTTATCCTATGCTGTTAATTTCCACTATTTATGATCTCCTCCTACTCTGTTTCTTAACTCCAAAGGCCACACTTCTGATTCTTTCAGGATTAGTGCTGATTTATCCCAAGTTCTTCCTGCTTCCCTGAGAGGATCTGTCTGCCTCCCCTCTGTGCATGGGAGGGGTGCCCATGCAGAGGCCACCAGAAGAGGAGACTCAGAGCACAGAACACCTTGGGCCCAGGACCTCTCGTGTGACAGGAAGGAGCACTTGTGTGAATTTTAGATGGGGAAATGAACGCCTCAGCATTGCCCCTGACTCCGCATCCCGTGAAGGTCTTCATGCCACCTTCCCCAGGTTTCCAGCTTCACTGAAGCCCACCTGGCACAGCCCATTGGAGGTTGTGCTGTGCAAGGTTAAGATGCCAAACACAGGGACCTCTGACTGTGTCAGAAAAGAGGGTAAGCAGAGTGCTCTGAGGTCAAGATCGCCAGAGCTGAGGGCGGCCAAGAACAGGGGTGCAGACATCCCCTACTACACAGCAATAAACTCCCAATCTTAGAGATAAGACAGTCTTCTTAATTGGAAAAATTTAATACTTTGAGAAGTCTTTGAGCTGACTCCCAAAGTCCTGCACTGGCCTTGGGATCTCCTTTGTTTGAGTACAGCCACCTGGAAAAGTCTTTGCCTCAACCCCAGGGAATCTCATTGTTAGGGGGTCTTTGACCTTCCTGGAGCCCTAAAATCATGCCACTTGCCTCTTTAATTTAAGCCATTTGCCATCCACTCATTTGAAAGGCTGTGGGCCTGATCAACACAGAATAACACCTCAGCCACCCACTGAGAAGGGTAGAATATCTTGTTCCAAACCTAAATTCCCAAGAGGGGGATCTGGCCTGGCTCCAGCTTCTGGCTGGAAACTCAGAATCCTGAGAGACCCCCGGATGAGCACTCTGAGAAGGCCAGTGATAAATGCGGGGCCCCCAAGAGAGCCTATTCTGGCTTAGTGTGCTGGGTGGGCGAGGTTGGGGCTGTAGGGCGCCGTGTGGGGCACAGGGAGCTCGTGAACGCCATGGAAGGGTTCTGTTTCCAGCTGTGGGAGACAACCTACCCTACCACAAGGACCAGGTCAGAGGCTGTTTAGCTTCTGCCTCCCACAGCTATTAGAGATTCTACCAAGACTTTAATGAGCCCTGCTCTCCCTGCCCTCACCATGACCTCAGCCGGGCAGTTTTGGGCCATTGAAAAAGAGCAGGTGACAGTTTGCTTCCAATTGGCCGCAAGATTTTCCATGGCCTGAATTTGTGGGGGAGGAGGCCAGGTGGCAAGGAGGATGCAGGTAGTGATTGGCCTATTCTTTAGCCCCTGATGGGCTTGGGGCCAGATTTAGCACAGCATCTGGAGACTAGGGGCTCCTTCAGTGAGCAGACACCTGGGGGCACTTAATGTATGCAGAGGTGTCAAGTTGCTGTTGTTCTTGGTGTTGATGTTGTTGGCCTGGAAACTCAGCCCTGTGGGAGGCCCAGGGAGAAGGGGTCAGCAGAGAGGGACGCTGAAGAAGCAGCGAGTGACAGAGCTCGGCAGGCATGTTGGCACATCCTTTCTAACTCTAGGAAAAGCCTTAAATACCTTCCCCAGACCACCCTGGACCGCACACAGGAAGCGGAAGGGACCTGTGGAAAAGCACTGCCATCGGAATCCCGTGACGAATTACAGTGACATCCAGGGAATGCTCGTAGCTCCCCTTGCACACATGCAAGCATCTGAAGTTCGTGTGCAGCTCCTGATGCCAGCCAGGTGCTTGCTCTTGTTGTGCGATAGGGTGGGAAACTCTCTAGGTCTGTCCAGGTGGCGAGGATGGAATAGCTCTGGCTGAGCCCTTCACCAACCAAATTTGTCACTTCCTCGTTCTGAAGGCAGGAAGTCTGAAGACAAGGGGCTGGCAAGCTCAGGGTCTGGCAAGGGCTCTGCACTCTTAGGAGGTGGAAGGAGGTGACAGCTCTCCAGGACTCTTTCATGAGGGCACTAATTCCATTCAAGTGGGAAGACTCCTTGTGACCTCATCCCCTCCTAAAGTTTCTCCTCCTAATACTTTCAGCTTGGGGGCTTAGGATTTCAACATACGAATTTGGGGAGATGTAAGCATTCCAATCATAGCAGAGGCCATATGGCCTTGTGCCACGATGGCTGGAAGAGAATAAATCCATGTGTCAGAATCGAGAACAGAACTTTCATACTCTCGACATTAAAGAAAGTTCAAGGAAGCTCAGTGGACCGAGTGGGAGATCAGAATCCTGGATTCTTGTCTCAGCCCCACCAAACACGTGGGCCCAGGGCAAGTTTCTTACCTGTTCTGATCTTTGCCCTCCCGGCCCATTGTTGGGATAGCTATGCCTCCCTCCTGATGCTGCTCTGAGGGAGAGAATGGGTAGAGACTGGGCCTACAGAAGTTCATGGAAGGAGTACACAACCACTCATTTGGGGTTCTTGCTGTACTGAGAAGCCATGGGTCACGGTGGGTCTGACTGTCTAGAAGTTGGCCCCAGTGGGACTCTTGGAAATGAAAGGATTCAGAGGGTAAGAGATTATAAAATAGAAATTTTGTGGCATCAAGAGCTATAAATTGTTTTCTGGGTTGTTGGAGAAGGACCTACTATAATTTAGTAACACTGCGCATAGAAGCATGTTAGCATGGTAGGACTCCTTGGTTAAGTACATGCCCAAGAGGGCTACCCCTCCAGGTTGAGGTTGTCCATTATTTTCTGATTTTTTGTTTGTATTTTAGGGAAGGGTCTACAGGGTGTTCAGGGTCTCACTACTAGATCGGACTCACAGTGATCCGCCTGTTTATGGCTTCCCAAGAGCTGGGATTACAGGCACGCACCACCACAACCAGTCTCAATTGCCATCTCAGCAAGCCCCTAGGGTGGGGCCCGCACAGCCAGCATGGTAGGCCTAGCAGGCCCAGGGATCGAACCCCCGGTTCCTGAGTGTGCTTGCAGGTGCTTTAATCCGCTGAGTATTTGGCTGGACCTTGTTTTCTGATTTTCAACTGTGGTAAAATGCATATAACACAAATTGACCACCTTAACCCTGTCCGGGTGTGCAGTCAGTGACATCGACATCAACGCTGGTGGGCGACCATGACCACTGTCCATCAGCAGGTCTCTAGTCTTCCCAAACTGAAACAATTCCCTACTTCTCCAACCCATCCCCAGCCCTCACCCCTTCTCGAGGAGCCTGCCGACTGAGTCCCTCTCGGGAGCGCAGTCCTGGTGTGTGTGTCCTTCATGAGCGGCTCACTCCTCTAGCACCATACCCTTAAGGCCTGTCCATATTGCAGCAAAACTTCCTTCCTCAGTAAAATATGCCCTTTCCTAAGCTGTGCTCCAGGCGCTTACAGTGAGCGTTTTGGGGAATCCAGTTTTGTGCCTTCCTTTGCTTAGCTGGTCAGCCTTCTCCCTTTCGCTCTTTTTCTTCCTTTCTGACACAGGGGCTCCCTATGTAGTTTCAGGTTGGTATTGAACTCACTTTGTAACCCAGGCTGGGCTTGAACCTGCCTCAGTGCCTGGAGTCCTGGGATTACAGGTAAGTGCCACATGCCCGGCCAACCCTCTCCTCTTGTCTTCCTCCTCTGCTCCCTGCCTCAGAGCTCAGGCCTGCTTCCTCCTCCCCTCTCCTTGCTTCCTGAACTGGTCTCTCCCCTCAATCTTGTGACTCCCCATCCTCCTGTGGGCCTGGCCCTGTCCTTCCACTCCCAGGAAGTCCTTTTAACAGCCCTGTCTGTGCTGGGCAAGCCACCCAAGTCACTGTCTATGTCTTTCTTTTTCATCTTGCAGGTTAATGGGACCCACTGTGCCCTCGAGGTTGGTGCTCGTGGGCACTGGCCACTGCCTGCGTCTCCTCCCCTTTCACGCCCCCACCCTTCCACCCCTGGCAGTAAACACAGATTGAAATTTCCTCAGTGCTCAACCTCCTTCCTGGAGGTTGCTGCTCACTGTTTACACTCATACCCTGAGCCCCGGGCTCACCACAGGGCACCGAAGGGCTGACCACTGCCTTCAGGTCCACTGCCCACATCCACAGCGAGTGGTGGGTGGCCCGAGGAATGGGCAGCTGACCCCAGCTTTGCATTTCTTTTCTGGTTTCTCCCAGGCTCTGCATGGACGTGGACGATAGCTGCTTTTATCAGCCTCTCTATCTATTGGGTGGAGACGCTCATTTTCAGGGCCAGGAAGGAAAAGCAAGCACAGACCCCCGCAGACCCCCCCTGTAGCCACATCCTCTCCTCAAAGACCCTCTTTGTGCAAGCTGGGGATCCACCTTGCTGGGGACAGGCCTGGAGCCCCTGGGGCTGGGGATCCTGTGTGTGTGGAGGGCGAGGGGCAGGTGAGGGCCCTGGGTGAGCATGGCTGGCCAGGCCAGGAGGAGGCCAGGGACTGGTCCGCAGTCCTCTGCACTCCGGGGCCTCTGCCAGTTGTGACCTTTAGGGCAGGGTGCTGGGTGCCATCCACAGTTGTATGCCTCCTGCCAAGGCTCTGAAGTCAGACAAAGGCGGCTAAGATAATATCGAGTTTCCCTGGAGTTAAAATGACCTTTCAATGGGCACTCGAAGGGCTTAGACTACGAACATCCCCGCCCTGTTTAGTTTTTTTTTTTTTTTTTACATTTATTTATTATTTAGTGTGTGTGTGTGTGGCCAGCTCAGCCCACCAGGGGGCGCGGCTGGCTGGCATGTG
>NDGM011206984.1:2316-12699 GCA_002564305.1 Octomys mimax | reverse complement strand
AAAAAAAAAAAAAAGAAAGAAAGAAAGGAAGATCAAAAGGCACAACAGAAAGGGCTGTGCTGTTATTTCTTGCTGCTTCACTGCTTCACTGCTTGCTGCTGTCTGGCTACCATGGACCGTTTCTCCTCTGTGATGCACATCTGGCATGCCACTCTGCCTTGGAGCTGACCAACTATGAATTGAAACCTCTACAAACTGTCAGGTACAATAAATCTTTCCTCCATCAAATTTGGGTGTTGGGTATTTCATCTCTGCAATGAGAAAAGTGAGTAAGACAGGATTTGGTTCCAGAGTGGGGTTTTTGCTGTCACTATACCTAACCATATGGTTCAGAAGCCCTTGAAACTAGCTCATGAGAAGAGTTTGGAAAGGTTTGGAGATGACAGCTGAAGAAGCAACCCCAGAATGCCTTAAGCTGTACTTGATGAAAAATTCTGGCCAGAATTCAGGAAACCAGAATGCTGATAGAAATGCTGCCAGTAAAAACCAGGCACAGGATGTTTCTGCTGGGAAGAAGGACTGCATTGGTTGTTGGACTCCAAACGATGTGTGTTCTGTCTTAACAGAAGGTTTTTCTGCATTTTCTTTGTGTCCAGAGGCTTTGTCTGAGATGGAGATTAAGACTAGTGGACTATAATATTGCAGAAGAAATTTCACAACAAAGTTGAGCCATGGTATGGCTACTATGGGGGCTTTTAACCAGAATCAACTACAAATGATCCCAGTGGAATAATTTAAAACATTTTGAGTTTTATCAGAAAGATAGCTCCAGTAAAGCTGTGAATTGCTAAGACAGAGCAGTGGAGAACTTGGTTTCTGAGAAGGAACAGGACAATGGAAAAAGTAGCATAAAAGTAGCAGAAACATTTTTGCAGCCTTGAAGTTGCAAAGACAAAAGACTTGCTTTTGAAAAGAAAACCCCAGAGCACCATGTTCCACAATGGTGACATACTAGAGAATTTGTTCCTGGGGATTGGGTTCAGAGTACTTGGTGATCCAAGTTCTCAATCCCTTCAGCCAAAAGAGAAGAAAGGCTGCCTGCTGCTCCAGGTGGCAGCCAACCTTGGCATCATCCACATGGTGCTGATTTTAGGTTCATGAAGAATGGAAGAGTTGTGAGGGAAGGAAGATTTCCACCCAGACCTCAGAAGAACACCTGGGGTGGGGGCAAGCAGTATTCTCCTGAAGGAGAAGTTCGTGAAGCTATGAGTGTGAAGCTGAAAGTGCAGTGGAGCCTCCAGAAGATTAAAGAAGCCAGGAATGTGGGTCATCTGAGGAAAGCTGCAGGAAGGAGCAGAGCTATCCCAAAAGAGAAGCCATGAACACTTCAACTACTGACAGTGTCATGGGAGTGAAACTACATAAGATCTTTGGAGTTCATAATTTACCATGGATTGCCTTAGATGCTTTACATGGAACTACAGGATTTAATGTTTGCTTTGCTGAAATTTGTATTTGCTTTGGCCCCATTCCTGTGTATCTCCCTGTTTGTAACTTGGAATAGAAATGCCTATCTATGTAATTGATTATCGGAGGTGTTTAGCTTTCTTTTCATTTGTGTATGGGCTAAGAGTTTATCCTAAATCTCAGAGGAAACTGTTATGACCTTGGAAATTCTTAGACATGGACTAAATGTGTTTTTCATAAAGGGATGTGCATGTGTCTTTGGGGTACAGAGTCAGAATGTTATGGTTCATGCCTAGATGCCCCCCAAAGTCTTATGCAGTCATAGATGGGGATTTTATGGAGATGGCTGGATCTAGAGTGTGATGCTTCAATCAAGAGTGTATGATTACTAAATTATCCCACTGATTGATTTATCACAGTTCTGGGTGTGGATAATAGGAAGGCCCAACTGGCTGTGAGTGCAATCTACTCTAAGAGTGAGGGGCCCAGAAAATAT
This sequence comes from Octomys mimax, assembly GCA_002564305.1. NCBI lineage: Eukaryota > Metazoa > Chordata > Mammalia > Rodentia > Octodontidae > Octomys > Octomys mimax. The sequence goes on along the minus strand of NDGM011206984.1, from coordinate 10,796 downwards.
GAGGGAAGAAAGAGGGCTGCTTCCATACCTGCTGCTTCACTATTTTGCTTCTTTGCTGCCTTCTGTCTACCATTAACTATTTCTCCTCTGTGATACCCCTCTGGCATACCACCCTGCCTCAGAGCCAGTCAACTATGAACTGAAACTTCTACAAACTTTGAGCTGAAATAAACCTTTCCTCCAAAAAATCTGGGTCTTGAATATTTTATTTTCTCAATGAGAAAAGTTGCTATATAATAATCTCTATGTTTCTTAATTTTATAAACACATTGAATGGGGAATAAAAGATGCAAACTTAGGAGTTCAAGCAGGTTTATTGCTTAACCTGTGTGTAAGCAGAGCAAAGCAGAGAAAGCGCCTCCAACAGGCTATAAGGCTATTTAAATAGCACTTTTGGTGGGCTTTGAAGGAGTGGTTTGGAGAAATGGCAGGTTTGTGACTTGCTGACATATCCTCTGGGGACAGCTCATGACCTAAGTAAATCCTGTGTTTCTCTAAAATGATGGGTGGGCTTATTTGAATAGGCAGTGTCCCTGCCTGGGCTCTATCATATATAACTACATTCATGTTCTAATTTTTTCTTTAGATTTCCCTGCACTTTTTATATTTTTATGCTTTTCAAAAGACCAGTTCTTAACATTTATGACTGCCTATACATTTTAAATTTTTTGATTGTCTGTCACATAGCTGGATTATAGTCTGTCTCCTCCCACATACTAAAATTCAGTTCTTAAGGGTGGTGTCTACTCTTCTAGGTGATTAGGTTATTAACAGGGAGTTCCCCTTTTCCAAGGACTGGACCAATTCTCATGATTGAAGTTTGCTGGCTGCAGGGTGGGTTGTGAAGAAGCAAGTTCACCCCTTGCCCTTTGTCTCTGATGTCTGTGCTAGCAGCTGCACTTTCTGCTTTTCTGTCCTGTTATGATGCCACATAAGCCCCTCACCAAACGCAGCTACCCAGCTGTGGACTTCCAGCCTCTACAACTGTGAACCAAATTAACTTCTTTCCCTTATAAATTACCTGGCCTCAAGTATTCTGTTACAAAACAGAAATCAGACTAAGATACTTCTTTACTTTTCATGTTAATTAGTTCTTTTCTCCTGCTTTCCTTAAATGTGATAGCTCATTTGCAAAAGATTTGAATTTTTAAAAACATCTTTATCTATTCATGTTCAGTATGAGAACCATGAACATGTAAGCTCTAATTTCCCAAACTGACTTTTGTTCTATACTATAAGTTCTGATATATAGAATTTTTGTTATTCTTTTTTGGGAACAAAGCTGCCTGTACAAGGTCACTGCTTTTCATGAGTTTGGTGGGGCCCTGTGAGAAATATGTGCAGCTCAGGGAGCTGATACACAAAATGACTTGGCCTTCCCTTGAGGTAATGTAGACAACTCCTCTCTTATCCCTTGTGTAATCACCAAGGCATGATGTTTTATTGAAGATTAGATGTGCTTTCTATTCCAAATCTTACCCTCCCCTTAAAATTCTTTGCAAACAGGCTTTTGTGCTGATGGTATAAATAAATACTCTATAGTTGTTGGTTAGTCCTTTCCCCCATCAGGAGATGGGGCTCCACCTGACCTCAGCTTTCTGATTCTTGTCTTTATTTCTTCATCCTGCATCATACTCTCTCTGGAGTTTTCAAGAGCTGTGATGGACATGGCACTTATATTCTGGGCAATATTTAGAATATTTGAGAATTTTCTCTTTCCTTCAGTAGTTGCTTACATGCAACTTCATTTATTTTCTTAAAACATATATTACTAATTTTTTTTATTTTGTCTTGTGTTCCTATTTTAGTTTCCACACTTATACTTTCTTCAACTCAATAAAATTTCCCTTCATTATTATTTCATTAGGGCTTCTTTTGGGCTATTTTTCTCAAATTTTTATCACCTATATATTTTATCATGTATGCATTGTTTTTGTCTATATGTTCTTTTCTTTTATCATTTTGGTTTCTTTCTCTTTATTTGGCATTTTGAATAATTTATTGAACATTTATTAAGATTTTTCAAGTTCAATTTTCTATAATATACAAACTTCTTTGTTGGCCCTTTTGCTTTTTTTTAAACAGTATATTACTAATATAGTTCAGGTCAGCCTTGAGCTCACTGTGTAGCCCAGGTTATCCTCAAACTCACAGTAAAACACCTGCCTCACCCTCCTGAGTGCTGGGGTGATAGGCATGTGCCACCATGCCTGACTCTTCATTGCCTCTTTTCCTTGTTTTTGTTTTGTTGATTATTCTTTTTCTTTTAAAATTCCATTAAGTTATAGTGAAGTTCTCTTAAATGGGTCTCTTTTTATTACTGACTGTGATGGTTGCTAAATGGATGCAATATTTCCTTGGAATGTACTGAACACTCAAAAGAAAGATTTGAAATGTGTTTCTGTTTCTTAGAGGAAGACCCATTGCTCCAGAGTACTTTCCTCTGAGCTAAAATAACTTTAAACCTGATATTTCTCTGTCTCTGCAGGCATAACAGGGGCCAAGGAAATTCCCTTGTTGCTACAGTTAGCTGTAAGCTGATATGGGACTGCCAATGGCTATGTAGGTCTCTGTTCATACCTTCCTAGCCTAAAAGCACATAAATATGAAATTATGAAATTTTCTGCAATGGACATTGCTATGGACATTCAGAGGTATAGTAGCCTGGGGAGAAAAAAGTAAGTTTCCAAAGCCAAAGATAGCAAGTAGCAGCCAGCAGTTAGCTGGCAGAAGGCCATTATTCTTTGCCTGGCACACTTGCATTTGTTACAAATCAGCAAGAGGAGCCCCATTCCCGGCCTTGGAGTCCAATTAGGCAGGGAATAAATGCTACTCTGAGCATCTACTCCTACCATGCCTTCCTGGAATCAGCTGGAATCAACTGTGCTTCCAGAATCAATGATCAAGTCCATATATTCCCTGACTTTGGATATAAGAAGGGGGAAAGAGTCAGTGCTTTGATCATGCCAGGCTGTCTGCATATGTTCCATTACTTCACCTGAGGAAGAATATGTCCAGCCAACTCCTGAACCATACAGATCCTATTCATCCAAGGAAACAAAACATGCTCAAAGTTCTTACATGGGGATGAATACTGCTTCTGGTCACCACAACTGATCAAAGTTATTCTTTGCTTTTACATTCCATGGGTCATATCAAATGATCTTTAGTCATATGTGCTTACTGAAAAAAAATATTTGTTAATGTAAGGTCTTTTGACACAAGCACATTTTCTATTGACATTCTGGGAAATAGTCTGTAGGCTTCTTATGTCTATCTCTGACTGTAATGCTTCTCCAAACAGCACTTAACAACTGGGTCAATTTATCCGTTGACATCTGGGAAATGCTATACTTCCTGTAGCCCATAAGTGGAAGAAAAATCCCATACATGCACACACTCTCTTCACATTTTCCCAGATCCCAGCAACTTCTAAAACAGCTATGAAGAGAGTTTTGTTTTAGGGCTTCGGTGATCCCTTTGGGTAAGATTTTTCCTCTCTGTGGATTAACAATAACACAGTACACTACAACACACATAAAAGAACTATATTTAAAATCCAAAGAGTAGTCTACCTAAAAGTGCATCCTTTATAACAAAAAGAGCAGTCTTATTTGTAAACTAGAATTGGTATGTTGTTCTAAGTGATATACATTTTTTACAGTAAAATAAAAAATAAAGGAATGAGCTTTTTCAGATGAAATACAAAGAAACTTTGAAAAAAATGTATAATAAAAATCCTCTAAAATTAATCGTCAGAATTTTTTATACTCTCTTCTAAATTATTTTCATTGTCTATGGAGAATATCTTTCACTTGCATATTTCAAACAGTGTTATTTTCTTTCTAAGGAAAAATTTCCCTCCTTAGTTCATATGAAATGCTGCCATGAAATGAAAAATAAAAGAAAAATGTGAATACAACAAATATGAATAGTCCTTATTTAACTGGAGATAGTGGTCATAGGTGATAACCTACTCACAAAAAAGTCATAATCAACTCTACACTCTGCTATGATAATTCAGGAAAAAACCCTCCCCCTTGTGCTCAGGTAGTCTGGTTTTGTTTTGCTTTGATTTTGGTTTTGTTGTTGTTGTTGTTTGTTTGTTTGTTTTACATTATGTTAACTTTTGGCAGAGAGAAGTCACTGGCTGTGAGGTATTTCCTTCACTTGTATATTTCAAAATGTGTTGTCTTCCATTATCTTTCCTCACTATTTTGCAGATAATGATCTGAGGATATGTATTGTCCTCAAATCCCTTTTGATATTCCCTGGGTGCAAAGACAGATCCAGTGGTAAGAAGAAAGCCTGGGAGGGAATAATCAAATCTTTCATCTCCTTATAGATCTGCTTCCTCTAAATGAGGAGCAGAAAACTACGATCAGATCATTGAAGTGATGCATCCATACCACTCCTTCCTTATATTCATTGGTTTACTGTGATTAGATCCGAGTCACTTAGCTAAGTCTAGCCTGTCCTCCACTCTTGCAAGGAGTCTTCTCTGACACTACACAATTAGTTTTGGGAGCTCTTCTACTACAGACAGACAGTGGGTGACGTATTATAGGCTGTCAAGAAGAGCCAGGCTTTCAAGGAAGTCAGGTCAGAGGATGAGAATTTATCACAATTGTAGTTGTTGGAGGTCAGGCCTCAAGATAAAGACAGAATGACCAGGCCTTAAAACCTCCCCAGGGGATAAGATAACTGGCATCACCTGGTCCAATAAAGTCTATGTTATATGTTATCAGTCAGAGCTGAAAGGGCTCACTCTAAGAGAGTCCCCAACCACTCAAATTTCTCACATTTATTGAGGGCTGCAGACAGACTAAGGAATGTGCATAACTATTTTAGTGTAAACAAATTGCTATCTATATTGTCTTCCAACATTCACCAAACTCTAAGCTCACATACCACTAGCTGAAGGATAAAAGGACAGGAGCCTCTTTATTCCTTTAAGACATCAGGCTTCTGTTTCATATTACTACAGTCTATATAGACATCAGTCACTCTGGTTGGTGACCAGGACCTCTTAATCCATCCCTTGTTGAAAAGGTCTAAATTCTTTCCATATACCCTTGCTCAATAACCTCCTGTACCACTGGATCATATTATCTAAGCAGCTGCACTTGTAACCTTACTGGCTGATCATAGTTTTGATCACATTGTACTCAACCTCATGATTTTGATCTATAAAACAACCTTTGAGAAGTGGGCTCATTGGCAAACTACTTTTGGGTCTCATCCTATCTCTCAGAAGCTATATCTGTCAGTAAATTCTTCCTACTCTTAACCCCATTGTTCCTTAAAATTCATTGATTGGGGAAATACAAACTTGCTGTATCTGACACCTAACTCCCTAATAGTTGGGAGTTATATTATTTCCCCTGAATCAGTTTCAGTAAAGAATACAGTAAGTCCCTGACTTATGAATGATCTCTGTTCCAGGAGGATAGTCAAAGTCTTATGCATCTTTGGCACAAATATATAATGTAAACCATAAACCCCCCACATGCAAAATGACGTCATTGTTGTTTTGAATTGTGCTCATGATTAAATAATTCATATTATAAGAATGAGTGAAATATACCAGCTTTCCACCTTTGTTCAATATTTCAATTATCTTTACTTTTTCTTGCATGATTATTGTTTTGTACTTCCTAGCAGTCCCCACTATATCACCACTGCTTTTCCTCCTGCTTCCAGACATTCTGGGCTCTTATTTGTTGAGCACTTTACTACTGTACAGTATCACATTGTATAGCAAGCACCCAGCAGTACAATTGTGACAATGTCTGGTGAGACAAGAGAGCTACTTTTATTATATCCTCATGTCTAAAAATATTCATAATGAGAGGTCAATTCATGTCTGTGAATGTTTGCAATTTGAAAGTATGTAAGTCATGGACTTGCTGTACTTTACTTTGTGCCGTAGAAACACAATAAAGTGAGACAGTTCATCTTAGATAAGAAGAAACCTGTCCAGTCTCCAGAGAAGCTACTCAAAAATATTACTAAGGACCTGGATGTTTGTCTTCCCTTCCATCTATTGTTAGTATGGGAACCTTTACCTCAGGATTACAGGCTCATGGTCATAAACTCTAGATATAGAACCCTTGTTATAGAAAGGAAGGGGAAAGGTGAAGAACACTTTTGCCTTAATGAGGAAGGTAAAACCATCTTGAAGTCCAGCAGTCTCCATAGTCCTGGATGGACCAATTTGAGAATGTTTTAGGAAGAGAGAGAATAAAGCATATGTTAGACAAGGAGCAATATCCACTGAATAGCCTTGCCTAGCAGATACCTCTCCTTTGTTCTAACTGGTATATTGTCCAGAACATTGGCTCTGTAGCATCAGCTGGTTTTGTTGCAATTGTGTTATATCTATAACAGAAAATAGCCCCCCAAACCAAGTCAGTATACTTCAGTTTCTTAGTTACCCAGATAATAGCTCCAGTTCCAGTTGCTGTTACTTTTATTTCTTAGGAATGGCTGGTCATTATGATGCACATTGTAAAAACCAATCCCTAATTGACAAGCCATTCTGCCTTTGTGTTTCCTGCTTGCTTACTCCTTAAAGCCCTAGACCACCAAAGATCAGATCCTGTTCTGGGAATGATTCTGATTAGTGTCTGTCAACATAAATAAATCTTCTTCCAAATCCTGGGTGTTTTGGTGTTTCTGCTTGTCATTGAATATGCACACAATATTATACCTTCCTTAAGTTATAATTTAGATAGATTTTCACATAAAATGCATTAAATTCTGTTTCATCCATCTTCAGATGAATGATATATTCGCTATTATTCCCTATTGAATTTCTACTGAATTTACTAATTCAAACTTTTTACACTATTTTCTAGGATACAATGTCCTCAAACCATCTAATACATCAGAATATCCCAAACAATGTCTATTTTGAAAGTATCGAAACCCTTTCCCCCCTAATTCCACCTTTCCTCAAAAGCACTACTTGACTTATTTTAATCTATGAGAAGAGAAAAAAATTCGCTCTCAATTTCAAAGTAATTATTCACACATAACATTTAAAATATAAACCTATTTTAGAACACAGAAAATTGTTAATGTTTGACATGTTAATTTTTTAAACTTTTTTGACTTTTTAATTTTGGGGTATAAAAGTGGCACATATCTACAAGTGTATCAGATTGTTTTTGCAACTGAAAAATTTTCTTCTTGATTGAGTTCTTCTTTCAATACCCATGTGCATTTTACTCTTGCAAATTATCTCATTTGTACTAATAGCTTTTCAGGCTTCAAGAGCCCTCAGTGGGTGCGGGCTTCCATACTAAAGTACAGGTCTGACTGAGAACCAGCCACTGACAATTTTGAGCAGAAGTCTCTTGTTATGAAGCTTATATTTTAAGACGGGTTACCCTGTCATGGTTGTCAAGATTATTTAGGGAAGGAAAAACTGAAGCAGGACATAATTAGAATTATGTAAGTATCTTTGGTGATAGTCAAGAAAACCTAAAGCAGAGTGTTAGAAATTGGTGTTACATTAAATAATTTTAAAGACTTTTCCGGGCTGGAGATAAATCAGCAGTCTAAGCACCTGCCTGGCAAGCACAAGGAACAGAGTTCCATACCTGGTATCACAAGTGCTGTACTCTGGGCACACCATGCCAGCCCAGAAGTCTGGTGTGGCAGCACATGTCTATAAATCCCAGCACTGAGGAGGCTGAGACAGGAGGATCACTATGAGTCTGAATGGTCTAGCAGGACCCTGCATCAGATAAATAAGTAAATAAATAATTTTTTTTTAAAAAAAGACTTTTTGCAGGTTAAAATCTGTAGATATTTGAGCACAGATTACATTTAAAATGGTAACATTTCAAATATGTTGAGATAAGTATATGTTGGCATTAATTCACCAGAAAATAATGTGAGGAGATGAGGAAATTGTTTTTAATCAGCCAAGGTTAACAGATGAATTTGACATTGTCAAAAATAAAGTCTTCTCAAACTTATCAGAAGTGCCTCCATTATGGACATCTTTAACTGCCCAAATGGCTGTGAGTCTGTACTTATTTAGCCTTCAGGCCACGTTGTTTCCCCTCTCTGTGGCAATGCCACACTTTGTACTATGTTGTACTGACTTCTGTGGTCACACTGGCTCCCTCTCCTTCAACCTTCAGACTTAGAGTTAAGGTTTTTAAGAGATAAAATTAATGCTAAATTCCTACATCTACACAGTGTGTATAGAAATCATAAGATGAAAATATTTCAAAATAACTTATTTTATATATTACTAGTCATAGAGTTATATGAGAGAAAAAGCATTATAAAAGAAGGAGTGTGTTTCAGTTACTGTTCTTTCATTGCTAGGACAAAATGCCCACTGCCCCAAATTAAGGAAAGAAAGGTTTATTTATTTATTTATTTTTAATTCTTATTTCTATTTTTTGGTGGAACCAGGGATTGAACTCAGGCCCTTGCGCTTGCCAGGGAAGTGCTTATTC
>NDGM011206981.1:5666-16302 GCA_002564305.1 Octomys mimax | reverse complement strand
TACTGCTTGTCATGACATACCAATTACTGCCATACTGTCTCTCAAGTAAATGTTTTTTTTAAAGGTAATAAATGAAAACAAGAGACAAGAAGAAAGAACACATGTCAATGAGGCAGTTTCAAAACAGGTGAGTAGGGCAATTACAATAATTAAGATATTGTATATTATTGTTTTCATAGTAGTTATTCATAGTACAAGATGCAGACATGATATCCTGTCTAAATACTATTAGTAAAAAATTTTCTTCTCATTGAATTAAGAGAAAGTAGCTGTATATCTATCCTAACTATTTTGTATATACAAATACAAAATAGTCCTTCATTTCTATCCTCTTTTTTTGTTTAGTTTTGTCAGAGATGGGTATTCTATTGCCATGTAAATATTGTAGGTGTGTGAATTCAGTAAAATAATCCAATATAGTCCAGTTGTCCATAATAATAGTGGGTTATCCGTAGAACTGGCAATGTTAGAAGTTGTTGACTTTAGCATTTTACAGCTCAGTATATTAATATGGCTTTAGTTTATATACTTCATTTTTATACCTTTCTGCTGAATGATTAAGACCAAGATAAAGCAAAACCTATATAACAAGAAATATAACTTTTGTATCTGATAAGGTCCATCAAATCCCCTCAGGATTTTCCCTGAAACCCTCTACTGCAGTTTGTAGATCCTTTATCAGTGTCAGTCATGTGGATGAGTCATGGCCATTTCTTGACCAATTTGCTTTCAACACAGAGCCACAGCCAGCTCCAGTCACTACCACAACCATGAGCAGGGAGGCTTAGACCCAGCAGCCATCCCACCCACGCTCCGTGCTGCCTCCACCAAGCCCAGCACCATGAGCAGCAGCACAGGGAGCAGCGCCCCACCAGCCTCTCATTGGCAGTGCCTGCGGATAGGGTCAAGGTCATCATAAAGGTTTTGGGAACAGTAAAATGGTTCATTGTAAGAAACGGATATGGCTTCATCAACAGGAATGACACCAAGGAAGATTTATTTCTACAGCAGACTGCCATAAAGAAGGATAACCCCAGGAAGGACCTGCACAGTGTAGGAGATGGAGAGATTGTGGAGCTTAATGTTGAAAGAGAAAAGAGTATGGAGGCAGCACATGTTCCAGGCCCTGGTGGAGCTGCAGTTCAAGGCAGTAAATATGCAGCAGACCGTTAACCATCATAGGCACTGTCCACGTTGTTGGGGGACAGCAACATTACAGAATAGTGGGAGTGGGGAAAAGAATGAGGGATCGGAGAGCACTCCCAAAGCCCAGGCCCAACAACACCGGCCCTACCATTCTACATGTGGAGACCCTATGGGTGTCGGCCACATTCTTCCAACCCTCCTGTGCAAGAAGTGATGGAGGATGCTGACAACCAGGGTATTCTTATTTTACTTTTTTGCAGTACTGGGAATTAAACTCAGGACTCTGAGCTTGCCAGGCAACTGCTTATTCTGCTGAGCTATTTCCCTGGCCCCCAATACACCTTTAAAAGTTATTAAATTGTATCATATCTGGTCAAGTTGAAATTTTTAAGAACATAATTTTTAATTTGCAATAAGAGTTTACAACTTGATTTTTTTCAGAAAAGTCAACAAACTGCAAGCACTGTTAATAAAAGGTCTTAAATAAAAAAAATGATAGTGATTAAGTTGAATTTCATTACTTATTTCTCCTATACTGTGGTCTTCACATAGTTAAAAGTACTCCAGATTACAGTTTTGTTTCATGTATTTACCAGGATCCTGCTTGTTTGCATCCACAACAGTAGGTTACTAGATGAAGGTTCTCCTTCTGTCACAGCAATTTACTCTTTTTGAGCCTAACTCTAATACCTTTTCAATACAGTATATTGAATCATGTCTCAGGAGAGAAATCTACCTCTGATTTATACACACATCCATTTTTGTTGTCACTCAAATACTGAAATATCTATTGCCCCATTTCAAGCTTTATTAATCTTCTTTAAAAACTGCATTTCAGTGGAGTTCTCTGCTACATGCACATATAAATAGGATTGGATGCTTTATTCTCCCACAAGCATCTTCAGGGTTACAAGCACTAAAGGAGAGGGAGAAGGGGAAAAGTGATAGGGAAAGGAAGAGGGGATGTGGTGATAGCAAAAGTCTGTGGCAGTAGTATGAATTTTTTAGGACTCTAATATTATTTACATTATATTATCTTAAATTTTTGTGGACTTGTGAGACTTTAATTTTCATTACTTCACTATATGTTTCTATATCAAGATGATAATTCCTTTCTGTTTTAGTTAAAAGCTATGTTTTTGGTTTATCATTATGGTAAGCATATTGTGTGTTTATTTTCCCCCTCAGATATTGAACTCTCTTTTTCTTCATTAAAAATATAAAATTGAGTTAATTAGTTTCTTTATTTTTAAAGAGAGCTGCATAGATTTGGAAGAACAAATGAGATTATATGTTGTTAGAAATATCATAAGCAAGTGAAAATTGACACTTTTTTATGTTAGAAAATCAGTTTTAGTGAGAAAAAAGGAAAGGGAGTATAGGAGCCAGAAGGGAGGAGGAGTATAGCAACATCTAAGAAAGGGAAGGGCAAAGGAAAGGGGGGAGCACAGCACAGGTGAACGTGTGTTTTTCTGGTAGAGACCAATGCTAGTCTTAACTTCTTAAGAAGCAGAATCAATCTTTTCTGAGCCATCATTGGATGGTTGCTAATTAAATGATACCACATCTTCTTATCTGCCGACTTTCATAGCTCGACAACTAAGTGCTGAACTTGCTTTTTCAACAGATAAGATTTTCCTTTGGCAGCTACCTATAATTTTCTTTGAAAGCTTAAAGCTTCAGTTGCATTAAAGTTCTCTTTTCATTCATCCGGCAAGCAAATAAAACTTGCTTAATTTTGCTGACTAAAATTAGTTAAGCAGAAAAAGAAAAGATTAGGTGTTATCTTTTGACTCTACTCCCCACCCCCCATGTAAAGTAGAAAAAATTTAAAAACAGCTATTTAGCAGGCATTTTCCCAGATGTAAACTTTTGGTGTTTATATTTTCCCAATGTCAATGATTTTGTGTGCTTTATTTCTTTGATATTTTTTGATGATTTTGTTTGTTTCTATTTCTGTGTGCTCTTTAAATTTAATTTGCTTTTTAAGTTTCCTTTGCTAGAGCCAAACGTCATGTATTTAGAAAATATGCTACATTACTTTAATATATTTGTTTGTAATTCACTCATAGGTGAGTGAATTATTATTATTATTATTTTCTAATTATTATTTAGGAAAGCCTGTCTTTCTCAACTGTGAGCGATGTTCTAAATAAGTTCCTGTTTTCCTTTGGGTGTCCAATCCTTTTGGTGGCCATCAGCAGACATGTAGAGATATTTAGTGATACAGGAGGAGTAGGGAACAGGGTGCAAATAGCTGTGCTTGTTGCCTCTCATTGAGAAACTGAAAACAACAGTCATGATAACAACTATGTGCCATCACATTTTAAAAATCGCTTTACTGAGTATTTTAATATTTTGCTGCTTGGACAAAACACCTGACACCTACAAATTAAAGGATCAAAGCTGTATTTCAGCTCAAGTTTATAGAGCTTTCAGTCTGTAATTTGTTGACTCCAAGACAGGGTGGCATGGTGCAGGGACATGGCAGAACAGAACAGTCCATGGCACCTAAGGAAGGGAGCAGCAGGAAGCAGGAACCAGCCTACCATTCCTTTCCATTCCACCCAGGCTACAAACCTATGGGTGGTGCTGCTCATACCCAGGGTGGGGCTTCTGTTTTCAGTAAATCCACTCAGACATAGATAACAAAGTCAAAATTAGTGCTTGAGACAGAAAGACTAGAAAACTTGGATGAAGGTATGATGTAATTTAGAGAAGACTTCCTAGAGAATTTGGGTTTTCAGAATGAAATTAAAGGCAATAAAAAACCCTGGAGACTTAGGAAAATGAAGCGATGTTGGCTAAATGGTAGAAATTTTCAGTTATAGAAGAAATTAACTCCTCTGGATTTAATGTGCAGTATAGTGAAAATAGTTAATATGAGAACTGTCCTTTATACTACTTTTCAGTCTTTTTACCTAGGAGTCTTTCTAAATTTGTGGAGTCAGCTCAAATTCTGCATAAGCCATCTACTTGTTAACTCTGCTCTGCAGCACGAGGAGCTCTTTGCTGATGGGCAGACATTTTCCTGCATGAATGTGTTTTTCAGCTGATGGCTTTTTGCCATCTGACTCCCAGTTCTGTTGAGGTTATGCATCCCAAATGATTTGGAAAGGGAGCTTTCCACTTAATTGCTTGAGTCACATTGAATAGGGGTGGAAGGAGAGAAGGGAGCATGTGATTTTATAAGGCATCTACCATTTGTCACAACACTGTTTGACCTATTGAGAGAGAATATTTAGGAGAAGTAGATTAGCTCAGGGTAGGGAAAATAAGCCAAATGCATATTCTAACTTGAGTCAAAATGAAAGAAAATAATACACAAGGGAAATGTAGGTCTCTACATTTCTTATATCAGAGACTTCACAGACTGATACCAAATAAGAGAATGGAAACTTATCCTTTGGGTGACAATGTCCATCATTGGAAATGACTTAGCCAAATTCATAATTATTGTCCTAGGACACAAATTAACTTCTTTGCAAGATGCCAGAAATTCTGAGTTGTTGTATGCTATTATGTTATTTAAAACATATTTGTTGAGGCCAATGATGCATAACAAATTTGTAAGTAAGTGGAAATGACTTAAAACACAAGGCAATGACTTACAACAAAAGTGAAATATTCAGCGTGGGAAAGACTTGCTAAGTGAAATTATGTGCAGGCCCTACCGGTGGAAGCAGGTATGAACAATAGGGTAGCAGACTTGAGTAGCAGCATGCCAAATGGGTAAACTTTTTGTGCCAGCTCCTGGACTAGAATTTTAAAACCATAACCAATGGTGTTGGTAAAACCTTGAGATTTATTTTGAAGGTCAGAGAGTAGGTTGGTTTCTACATTGGTTAAAATGAAAGCTCTGTGAAATATTTAGTAAAAGGGTAACTAACACATGTTTATCTAAATGTTGAGTTCCTATGTTTCAAGTTTAAAACACACTTATTTAACACTCTTAGGAGCTATGAGTGTAAAATTAAAAGTCCAAGTGAAGATTTGAGGATGAGGTAACCTTTGGAAGAGTCAAAAATGCAATACCTGTCAGAGAAACTACTTGCCATGGCATTGTAAGGTGTGAGAGCATTCTCTAAGACAAGCTTAACAGAGATGTCTGACCTATACAAGACAGTATAAAGCAAGAGGTGGGAGGCATGGTGGGGCAGAGTTACACAGGTAAGCTTGTAGGGCATTTTCTCTCCACTTCTTTTTAAAAAAAATGTATTTAGTATAGGGTCTACAGATCAGACTCATAGTGATTCTCCTGGCTTCAGCCTCCCACGTGCTGGGATTATAGGTTTGTGCCATCTATGGTCTCAGTCGCTGGCTCAGTGCACTTGGGAGGCTGGGCCTGCACGGCAGGTAGGGGATCAAACCTCGGCCTCTGTGCTTGCCTAAGCAGGTGCTGTAGTCTCCTGAGCTATTTGGCTGACCCGCATTTTCCATTAGTATGCGATTCTCCAAATAGTCAAACTCGTAGAAACAAAGAGTAGAATTATTGTTACCAGTGGAGGAATGAATGGAGAATTAGTGTTTAATTGTACAGGATTTCATTTTTAGATTATGAAAAAATTCTTAAATTGAATTAATGGATAATGATTGCATAATTAAAAGAACCTGTCTGTTGCTACTGAAATACATACTTGAACATCTTACTATATTATGTGCATTTTACCACAATAAAGAAATCATTAAAAATTCTGTGCTTTAAGCACAGCGAATAGAAGATGAAGAAAGAATCAAGAAGGGTAGCTAGATTTTTGGAGTCCCCTACCATTTATTTCAGTCACACTAAGTTTAAGAAAAGGGCACATAAAAATACATTTTTAAAAGGATTTTTCAAGGGCCATCCAAATAGTTCAGTGGATTTAAAGTGCCTGCAAGCAGGCACAGGGGCCGGGGGTTTGATTCCTGGGCCTACCATACTGGCTTTACCTCCGGGGCACTCTGAGACATCAATTGAGACTGGGCATGGTGGCATGTGCCTGTAATCCCAGCTCTTGGGAGGCTGTAAACAGGTGGATCACTATGAGTCTGATCAAATAGTGAGACCCTGAACACCCTGTGGACCTTTCCCTAAAATACAATAAATAGCTAAATAAATGAATAAATAAATAAATAAATAAAAGGATTTTTCATTTTCATAGTTTTCAATGGTCATAGTGTGTTTTTAACAATGACTGTTAGGGTGATAATTTGTAAATCAGACAAGTTTCTCATCAACTGTCTTCTCACAGAATTTCTACTCTGAAATTGTTTTCCAAAAATAATTAGTAAAATTTGTTTACATATTTAATCTAAATCACATATGCATATGAATGTATATAGATTCTCTTAAAATCGTTTCATTTATTCTAAAATTTTTTATTAATACTTAATAAATGTATAAAATATGATAAAAGTATACTGAATATTAATATTTTTGTAGAAGTGTTATAACAAAAGGCGTATTGTCATTGATCACCCTCAGCATAACTACCCTGGCTTCCAACACACTTATCCAATTGTTCTTGTTGCTTTCTCAGTCAGCTCTGAGAGTCCTCTTTCTTGAGTGTCTTTATAGACATGATCAAAAATGTAGTGAATGCTGCTGCCAATTACTGTGCAATGGGAAGGCAGATTTACAAATAATATATCCTTATCCATCTTATTTTTAAAAATTTTATTGAGAGACAAATATCAACGAGATGACCTTATCCATCTTATTCACTTCATCTGGCACCATAAGACTCTGGATTTTCCCTAAAGGCAAACTGACCTTGGAAGGTAAATATTTTGAAATGATTCAGAATACCAAGAAGCCATGAAGGCACAACTACAGCCACTCAGCAAAGAGGACTTTCAGAACTCTTCAGAAAGTGGCAAGAGCCATAGTAGAAGTGTGTCTGAAGTGAAGGGGAATAATGACAACTTGTCTTTTACTATAATAAATTTTTAGATTTATTATACATGTACTGTATTTATCTATCATGCATTATATTTATCAGATACAGTATGATCATTTGATACATCTATACAATGTATAATGATCAAAATAATAATTTCCATCTTCTTAAATGTTTATAATTTTGAGGTGGAACTTTTGAATGCCTCTCTTGTAATTCTTTATAAAACATACTAAGTTCTGATTTACTATCACCCGACTCTGCTGCTGTAAAACATTAGAAATTATGCTTCTCATCTGTTTCTTTGGTACCCATTATTCAACTTCCCTTTAACCCCCACCTCTTCTAACCTCCAGGGACTGCTCTACTCTACTGCTTCAGCTTCTATATGTAAGAAGTTGTGGTGTTTCTCTTTCTCTGCTTGTCTTATTTCACTTCATGTGATATCCTTCATTTTCATTTATTTTGCTGCACATGACAGCATTGTTTTTAATGATTGTGTATTAATAATGGTTTTTTAATTCATTTATCCATTCATCCACTAACAACCTCAGTAAATGATGTATTCTGAAGAGCATGGAATGAATGTGAGCCTGCAGGTATGTCTCTGCTATGCTAATTTTGTTTCCTTTGGCTTTATATCCAATAGAAAGGCTGATGGATCAGGTGGTAGTTCTATTTTTCATTTTCTGTGTGTGAATTAAATTGTCACTAAGATTATATTAGTTTCCCTTTCTCCACATTCTCTCCAGCACCTGTTATTGTTAATCTTTTCTACTGTAGTAATTTTTATAAAGGTAATTTTAACTTGGTGAGGCATTTCATTATGACTTTAATTTGTATTTTTTCAAAGATTAGTAATGTCAAACATTTTTATATACTTTTTTCTTTTTTAGAGAATACAAAATAGTAAAAAAAAGTAAGAAATGATATAAAATTTCATTAAACAAAGTAATAGGTTGCTGTATACTTTCCATATATATTCTTTTGAGAAATTTCTATTCAGAGAGTTATTTTTCTGGTACTGGGGACTGAACTCATTGACCTTGCATTTGCCAGGCAAGTGCTTATTCTACTGAGCTATCTTCCCATCCCTATTCAGATAGTTGCTCTTTTAAAAAAACTTAATTGTATTTATATGTTTTTCTGTTTTTAAAAAAATGTATTTGGTTGTTACAGGGTTTCACTACACAGTTCAGACTCATAGTGATCCTTCTGTTTTCAGCCTCCCCAGTGCTGGGGTTACAGGCATGTGGGACCACAACACTGGACTCTGTGGCTGATTCAGCCTGCTCTGGGGACAGGGCTGGTGTAGCGTGTGGTGCTGGGGATTGAACCGTGGTTCCTGTGCTTGCTTAAGCTTGCCTAAGCAGGTGCTTTAGTCCACTGAGCTATCTTGCTGGCCCACTTTACTCATTATTTAATATTATATTTTTTGCTCCTTTTTTGTGTTGAGATGTTTGAATAACTTATGTGTTTTGTATAATAATTCTTTGCTGAATGAATCATTTGCAGGTATTTTGTGTAGATTGTATCTGCAGCCTGTTGATGGTTTCCTTTGCTGAGTTGAAGCTTCTTAGTTTGAAATAACTAGTCATTCAGGGAGGCTTCCAGGGCTGGATGCTGAGTTGTCGGGGTTACCTGGCTGCTGTGTGGGGCTCTGGTGGCCTAGTGGCTCAGGACAACCTTTCTGGATTTTTTACCAACTCCTTAACCCAGTGCTCATAGTCTGGGTCTCAAAATGGCGCCATACAACAAGCGCCTAGGACAGGACATGGGCGGGGCTTCTTATCCAGGCAATGTAGCAGAGTGGACTCCCTAGCAGTTCCTGCCTCAGCCCTTGTTGTGTGGGAAGCAGGGTTCTCCAGAAATAAACACTTCAGCTGTCTGTGGCATAAGTGGGACTTCTTGGGGACTTCATGCTCACCTTTTATCTGTCATGTGAAGTCCGTCTTGAGTTGAGGCTAACCTCCACTTGGAAAGTAAATGCTATGTCCTTAACTCCCTTCTGTGTATGGCCATCATGCATCTCTGTGCTTTGTGACACCACTGACACATCTTCTATTGCTTTCTGGCACTGTGCCTCAGATTCTCCAGCAGTGGTGGAACAAGGAACCAGAGACAGGTAGCAGGCTCGTATGGGAATTTATTCCCATAGAATGTTTATATCAAATAGATTTTTATACATTTTGTATAAATGCTTCTTGTCACAACAGGACTTTTAAGATCTTGGCATATCATTCCTTCTTTATATTTGATTGGTTGGCTTGTCTCTTGAAAAGTTAAAATTACTCTCCTGGTATAGCTACAAGATTTCTTATTTGCTCCAACTTTACTGAAAAGGATAACAGATTCGCTGGAGAGAACCTTGAGGTTAACTTCTGAAGTGATTCAGATGAAAAAATCTTTGATCTTCTAATAACAATGGGTTTTGAATGCCTGGAGAAGTTTTCAGAAGCCATACAAACAGATTTTATAGAACAGATGATTGACAATTTGTGAGTTTTATAATTTTCATTTAACATTTTGAAAGTGATCTATTTATGGAAGCTAATGTTAGACATTATGGTAATTAATCACCTTTGTCTAGACCTTCCAGCTCATTTGTTTTAGTGTACAAGGGTTGTATTGTATGTATGTTTGATTTTAGCCAATACATACTTTTAGTTACTTCCAATTCAAGGGATAGAGTATTATATCATTACACAGGCAATGTGCCTTAAGTTTACCTACAAATGTGCAAGTATTCCATAACTTTGTGAGGGTTTATAACCCCAATGCTGCAAAGCCATCCTAACTTGAAAATATTGTAAATGAACAGTACATTCATAACACTTAACCTATAAAACATCTTTGCTTAGCTTTGCCTACCTTAAACACGCTCAAACATATGAGCTAATTGTTGGATAATATCACCTGTCATAAAAACTATTTAAAAAAAAAGAGTTGAATATCTTGTGTAACTTTTTGAATACCTATATCCTAAATATTCAGGCAGTACATTGTTTTTATGCTGCAATCAGATGGCTGCTTGGAGTGGTAGCTCACAGCCCAGTATCATGGCAGAGTACCCTCTTATGTTTCACACTTTTCAGACAAAAGATCACAAGCCAAAATTCAAAGCACCTTTTCTCTTGAAGATGTGTGGTTTTTGTGATGTCATAAAGGTGAAAAACTATTAAGCTGAATCATTTTAAGTAGAGACCACCCTGATTTGGCGAGTTTATCTTGTTGAATGATTTATCTATATTTTCAAATTTCAGATTTCGAAATTTTTCAAAAATTGCTTTTTATTTGCATTCATACTTAAAACGATGAGATTCAAAAAGCCTTGTTTTTAATCAGATATCCTATATGTAGTTTTTAAGACATGTTATTAATAAGGTGTTGCACAGAAATAAACTGACATTCTTCATTTAACTTTTTCAAGATTATATAGTTATTCAATTACAAATTCAAACACTAGTTTCTTATATCTGGGCTGCTACCTTGTCTTTGCACAACTAATATAGGTGAAATATAGAGTTACTTATAATAATCTTTAGGGAAGGGGCCGGGGAGATGGCTCAGTGGAATAAGCACTTTCTTGGCAAGCACAAGGGCCTGAGTTC
>NDGM011206969.1:1209-12060 GCA_002564305.1 Octomys mimax | reverse complement strand
CCGGACCTGAAAGTAGCATTTTCTTGTGATTTGCATCATACACCTGTGGGAGTTGAGTATCAAGGTGATTAGTCTTTCCTGGAAAGGGAAGGATGAAAAACCTACTTATGTCTGTTACATCAAATTTGGTGCTCTTATAGGCAAGTTCCAAATTATTTTATCTTCTTTCTCTTTCTGAATTGAGGTCTCCTTCTGGACTCAGAAATAATATATTTAGGAAGTCAAATCAGTGTGCTTCCAAGATTCAATAATATGCAGTTTCTATTGCTGACTTTTATAGATTTCTGACCAGGAGATATAGAAAATAGTTCTTGTTAGCAGGCTTGAAGTTCCTGCCAAAGTAGTGTCCTTCAACTGTTGAAATGAGGGGGAGCTCACCCAGTTACTAAATGCTGTGCTACACACAGATACTTTGAAGAGAAGCCAGAGCAGCAATGGTGCCTCAGTGCCAGGAAGGGTACAAATGGAGGTGCTGGCTGACTTCTGAGTAGGATCCTCTAAGTTGAGGACATTTCCAAGGGAGTCCAAGAGTGGCTGATAGTCCACTCACAGTTTGAATTTAGCCAGACATGTTCAGTAGTTTCCGAAAATGAAATATTTATGCACCGTGGAAGTTCTGCCAGTTTGATTACCAATGTGTACACCAACGAAGGAACATTGTTGAATAAACAAGAAAGCTTTAATTCTGCCAACCTGCTGGGCGCCTTTTACCAAGCCTGAGTCACACAGGAATAGTCATATGATATTCTTCCAAATGTGGAGGAAGGGTGTGATCTTTCCCAGTTTTATTAGGCAAAGATGACTTTACAGTCTTCCAATTTTATGCATGTATAGTGCTACACTACTCAAAATAAATATTATTGGTATATGTATTATTTTTATAATTTTTAAATAAATGTAGCATAAGGCACTTAAAAAGAATTACTATAAATGTATTGGGAAACCTGAATTTCATGCAGTCTCTGAATAATTTAAAAGCAAGAGCCAACTTAAATTAAGACACTCAGTTCATATGTAGTGAGGCTGTACCCCGGTAGTGGATTTCAGATTTATTTTTTCCTTTTTAAGAAAATACATAACTTTTCTGTTGTTTCTCAGTCTGCACCAAATGCATCTGGAGTCGGTTATATTTATTTATGTTCTATTCTAGCTAAAACGGCTTAGCTGAGAAGTATTTCAAAATTTATTTAAAGAAAAATAAAACTGATTTTAGACTCACATATCTGGTTTTAGCCCAAAGCAAGAGTTGTGGTTGATTTCTAAATGGAATGGAAACACTACAAGCTTTTATTCTTCACAGCATTGTAAGAATAGCAGGTAAATACAACAGTGTAAGGTAATAATAGGATACATTTTCAAGATTTTGGCATGAAAGCCACTCATGACAAACATGCGTTATAAACTTTCTAAGAGAAAAAGTAGGCTGGTGAAATAAAAACTCATTTTCAGCCAATTTTTCATTTCAATAAAATATGATTTTTTGTGGTTTTAAATGGTTAGTTTATCTTAACAAGTTTCCCAAGATCAGAATATATTCATTTAGCCTATTTACAACAGTCTGTGAACATCAATAAAATGAAAACATTTAAATAAGCAATCAATAAATAAAAGAAAGTGATTTGAAGTCAATGTCCCTTACATGCACTTTGAATGTTTATAACATTATAAAATAGAATTTTGTCAAATATCTCTTACTTCACGAATGTGCTATATTATTTCATGTAATATTTGTTGGATTTTTAAATTTATATTGAAATGATTAACATTCATTTGTTGTATATACTACTGAGATTTAGTGTGATTTAATGCAAGCATAAAGCCTACAGATGGGGCTGGAGAGATGGCTCAGTGGTCTAGAGCACCTACTTAGAACAAGCTTAGCTAAAACACAGGGACTGCGGTTCAATCCCCCAGCAACACATGCCAGCCAGCCCTGCCCCCTGGTGGACTGAGCTGGCCGCGCGCGCGCGCGCGCGCACACACACACACACACACAAATAAATTTTTTTTAAAAAGCCTACAGACCGAATTCAGCCTCTTCTTTCTCTATAATTTTCTTTTTATTTTAAAGAGAATAAAAAGTAAACGAGACTTTTAAAATTATACAAATTTCAAAAAAAAAAAAATCCCTACAAAGTGAGAGGCATTGAGTAGTGGTTTTGGTAGTGCACACTGTTATCTTAAGTGTAGTTGCTCAGGTTACCAGTCATAAGCATATACAATTGGTCAAAATAAAGATTTTAAGCATTGGTTAGGGATGAAACTCAGCAGCACATGCGCTTGGCTGGAAAGGGAAGTCCCGAGTTCATTTCCCAGTTCTAAATAAATAAATAAATGCATTAACTGATCCCTTCAAAAAACTGATAGCAATTAATAATATAATCATCTTAGCAGTCTTTGTTATATAGAACACATGATTCTTTAATCCTTGCTTTTGTATTTTTTCTCCTTTAATTCATCCCAATTGTTCATTACTTTTGAACAGTTTCTTTCCTTCTTACTATATCTATTGTACCTTTCCGATTTATTTACATTTCCTGGGTTTCACATTGAAAAAATAATATGATGTTTATACGTGCGGGTCTGATAAATTTCACTTACGAGTGTGGTCTCTAGTTGCATCTATTTACCTATAACAGACTCAAGTTTATGCTTCTTCATAGGTGAGTAATATTCCATGATATTAAAATACCATGTGTTTTTTATCCATCTTTCAGATGATGGCCATTTGAGTTGTTTCCAAGACTTGGCTATGACAAATTATGCTGCTGTAAACATGGGAGCACATATGTTGCTGTGGTATGATATTTTTAGTTCTTCTGAAAAATCGCCCAAAGGGGAATAGCTGTGTCAAATGGGACTGCTAATCTTAGTTTTTTGTTTTGTTTTAGTTTTTTTTTTTCTTGTAACTTTTTAAAGGAAGGGTCCACAGGGTGTTCAGGGTCTCACTACTATATCTGACTCATAGTGACCTGCCTGTTTACAGGCTCCCATGAGCTGGGATTGCAGGAACACACCACCACACCTAGCCTCTGCATGCCTAAGGAGCAGGGCCAGCGTGGCAGGCTTGGGGATCAAACTCCCAGCCCCTGCACCTGCTTGCAGGTACCTTAATCCACTGAGCTATCTGGCCAGCCCTTTCTTTCTTTCTTTCTTTTTTTTTTTCTTTTTAGTCTAATCTTAGTCTTCTGAGGAATCTCCACATTGATTTCCACAGAGTTTATACCAGTCTACACTGCCACCAGTGGTAGAATAAGGTTTCCTTTTTCTTCACAACCTCTTCAGTATTTGTTATTAGTTGATTCCTTTATGATAGACATTTTCTCTTGGGTGAGATGGAATTTCACTGTTGTCTTAATTCGTGTTTCTCAGATGACCACTGTTGTTGAAAATTTTTTCAATTTTTTTGCCATTTATATTTCTTCATCTGGGGGTGTATATCCATATCTGATGCCTGTTTTTGGATTGCTATTTGAACTTTGGGGGAGATTTTTTAAAACCTTTTATATATTCTTGATAGAACTTTTTTTTGTCTCCGTGAATGTTGGATTTTTTTTTCCCAAATAGTAAGTTTTCTTTTTACTCTCTTGGTGATTTCCTTTAATGTGAAGAAACTTTTCAAAAAGATGAGATATCACTTTATGATTCTTTGTATTATTACCCATGTTGTATTTTTTTATATACTCTCTGTGTACCCCTACCTCTTCAAGATAACTAACCATTTTCTCTTCCAGTACATATAGCCTTTCTGTTATGCTGTTTAAATCTTTAATCAATTTTGGCTTTTTCTGAGTGCATGATGATAAACAGTGATCTAGTTTTAGTTTTTGGAAAGTCAATTTTTCCAATACCATTTATGAAAGAGGCTGTCTTCCTTCTAGTGAACATGTTTGGCTGCTTTTTGAAAGATAATGTGGCTGAGTGTGTTTGAAGCTGTGACTGCATTTTCTAATCTGTTCCATTTATCCTCGGTCTGTTGATCTTGCAGTACCGTGCTGATTTTATCACAATAGGTTTGCAGTGTAATTTCAGACCAGCAATTATGATGCCTCCAGTCCTGCATCTGTCAGCCAGAATTGTCTTTGCTATTTGTTTTAGTTATTTTTCCCTTGTTGCTGGGACAAAATACAAGCCACTTAATTTGTGTGAATTAAGCACAAACTCTAGAAGCCTCACAATGACTACATGAAGATTTGGGGGAATAACAAGACAACAAACCATAACATTCCACCCCTGACCAGCAAAGACACATGCACATCCTTTTATGCAAAAGGCATTTTAGCCCATTACTAACAGTTGCCGAAGTCGTAACAATTTTAGCATTGATGAAAGGTCCAACAATCAAGTTTCCTTCAAGGTCTAAGGCAAACTCCTAGTAGTGAGCCCCTGTACAAATGAAAAGTCAAACAATTTTAACATTAAATGACACAAGAGAAACATTACCATTCCAAAAGGTAAAAGCAACACGATCCCAAGAATAGGGATCAACTCAAATCCAAAATCCAGCAAGGTGATCATTAAGTCTTATAGTTGTATGTGGAAAATGCAAAGTGATCTTTGGCAAATTGTGAGCTCTGTATGGCTAAACCTCTATGGTACTTCTGCTGGCTGTAGTTCCCAATGCTTCCCTGTTGGGCGCACTTTGTTCCCTCCTTGTAGTCTTTTTCAGATCATCTATATTTCTGGCTTTTTCAAACTTCCAGGGTTTGGTTTCAATTGTACATTAGCCTTCTCACTTCTTCTCACACTGCCATCCCAGGGGCATATGGCTGACCTCCAAAGCCTTCTTCTGCATTCTAGATGGAAGCCTTCTTAACCTCAGAACTCTTGCATTTCACATGCACCTAAAATCAATTCCATATGGATGATGCCAAGGTCTGCTGCCAGCTGGAGTGGTACCCAGTTTGTTCCCTATCTTAGCTGTAGGGGTTGAGGGCTTGGATGGCTGATCACTCTGACTCTGATTTTGGAGAACAAATTTTCTATGCTTCTGCCATTATGGAATTTTTTGTGGTTACTGCCACCATTCTGGAATACTCTGTAACTTTTTACTCAAAGCAAAGTCTTTCACTTTTGTAGTATTGAAGATGTAAAGGGTGGATACTTGCTTATTCCTGTGATGCTCTCCATTAATCATTCTTGTTCTTTAATTACCTCTTGGCAATGGAGATACTCTCAGCTGTATCTTTGCATTCCACACCTTTATTTGCCCTTTCTTTCTGGCCAAACTCACAATATTTTAAATTATCTTGCTGGGATTTCTACTCTTGATTCTCAACATTAATGTGATTAAAAGCCCCCAGCAATAGCCATGCCACTGCCTCAACATTTCACTACCTTGAAATTTCTTTTGCAAGATTAATCAATCCTACAACTTAATCAAAGTCTCAGAGAGTCTCTGGACATGAGCAAACTTCAAACAAAGTTTTTTTGTAAGGCATAAAACACATCGTCTAGAATCCAAAACCCAATGCAGTCCTTCCCAGAGCAAACCTCCCCAACCTGGTCTTTACAGGAAAAATTTCTCTCAGCGTTCTGGTCTTCTGAGCTCTGATCCAAATCTCCCATACAGAACAGCGAAATGGATTCCAGAACTTCTCTTGTATTGGACACCTCCAAAGCCATTCTGTCTCTTCCCATAAGCCCAAAGGCCTGTAATCCACATGGTCAGATATTTAGTCATAGCAATGATCCCACTCCTGGTTCCAAGTTCTGATTTAGTTACTCTTCTCTTGTTCCTGGGGCAAAATACTCAACACAGAAAATTAAGGAGTAAAGGTTTATTTAGTTCACAGTTAGTGAAGATTTCAGGCAATGCTTCCTTGGTCCAAAGGCAGAGTGGCACATAGCAGAGGGCAGCAGTTCATGGCAGAGGAAAACAGCAAAGACCAAAGGGGGGATGCACAGTGTTAGAAATTCCTCTAGTTTTAGTTTTTGGTGTGTCAATTTTTCCAGCACCATTTACTAAAGGGGCTATCTTCCTTCCAGTGAACGTGTTTGAACCCTTTATAAAAGATAATAGGGCTGACTGTGTTTTACTTGTGTCACATTTTCTAATCTATTCTATTGATCATCATGTCTGTTGTTTTGACAGTACATACAGATTGTATTACAGTAGCTTTGTAGTATAATTCAAGATCAGAGAATTTGATGCCTCCTGCCTTGCTTTTGTTGGCCAAGATTGCATTTGCAATTCTTGACCTTTTCTTATTCCAAATAAATGTTTTAAATGTTTTCTCTGGAAAACCCTGTGAGGTATGCTTATGGTATATTCATGGGGATTCCACGAAATCTGTATAACAGTTTTGGGAATATAACCATTTTCACAATGTTGATACTTCCTATCCAGGAGCAAGGAATATGTTTCCATCTTATAACGTCCTCTTCCATCTGTTTTGTGAGTATTGTAATTTTCATTGTATAGATCTTTCACTTCCTTTATCCAATTAATTCCATTTTCAGCCTCCTAAGCACTGTGGTTACAGGAATATGTCACCACACTCAGTCTCAATCACTGTCTCAGCATGCCCCAGGGGAAGGGCTGGCACAGCACACTGGGAATAGAACCCCAATCCCTGCACCTGCCTAAGCAGGCACATTAGTCCATGGAGCTATCTGGCCAGCCTGGTTTTAAAGGATATATACTGACTTATCTTTGTTCTGTTATTTTTCTGGTGCTGGTTCCCTAACTTTCCTGTGTTTAACAATTTGCTCTTCTTGGTGGTTTTTGTTCTTGTTTTGGAATTGTGGTCATTTTTTTTTTCTAGAATGTCTTTCAGTACTCCTTGTCGGGTTACTTTTGTATCATGAATTTCTTTACTTACTCCTTGCCACGGAAGTATTTTATTCTGCTGTTAATTTTGAAAGATAGCATTCAAGTATGTCAATCTGGATTCAAAGTTGTTTAATATCATAACTTGAAATATTTTTCCCCAAGCTCTTCTTGACTTGATGGTTTATGTTGAGAAATATGTTCATTCTGATGTGCTTTCCTGTACATGTGATCTGTTTTCTAATTTTATTTTGTTTATTTCTCTAATTGCTTTTAACGTTATTCTTGGGATGAATTTCTGGGATCTTAATTATTATATGCTGTGGTATAGATTTATTTTGCGTGATGCTAATTTGAGTTCTATATGCCTCACTTGTCTGTCTATCAGATTCTCCCTTGCTTCAGAAGCTTTCTCCTGTATTTTGCAAATAGTCTCTTTTATTTCATTTGTATTGACTTCTTTTTCATTAACATCTACCAGCCTTATGTTGTTCATCTTTGCATTATTTTGTAGAGTTTCAATTATTATTTCCTGGTTCTTTCTTCCTTTTAAGAGATTGTTTTTCTTTCCTGGTTTCTAGCTGTGGTGTCTTCAAGGTTTGAAAATCTATGTTTAGTTTCATTCAAATGCTCTTCCAGGTTTTAATGGAATTTTTATTTTCCTTGATATCTCTGATTCTATTTCATATATTCTAATTCTTTCCTGTATTTTTCATTCAAAGTTTCCATCTTTCTTCAATATTTCTCAATTTTTTCATCTATGCCTTCTTTAGATATATTCAGCAGTTCTTTCATGATTGTCATCTATTTTTTTTAACCTGAGAGATTATTTCTGACCTCATTTCCTTTATAACTGCCTGGAATTCTTTTCTTTACTTCAGTTAGTATCACTTCAGAGATTTTAGGTGTGATTTCCAACTTATTTAGTTTTTAAGTTTCCTGAACTTGTTCTGGATGGGTTGAAGATCTGATATTGCATTTTGCTCCTTTATCTTTTCATTTTTTATTCAGAAATAATACATTGTTTTGATTTCTGTGATGATCTTTACAAAATTTTGATGGTATATTGCTATATCACTACTATCAAGGCCAATCTTGGAAAAACTTGTTCTTCAGGGATATCCTCTCTGTGTGTGAGGTTCTTGAATTTGTCTATCCCAAGATCCTGCTTTCCTGATTAATTGGTTTCCTTTTGGCACTGTCCTCGCTTTAGAAGTAGTGATATGGCAAGGTTACGACCACACCATTTTCTAGTAATATTACCCAAAGAAAAACAAGTGGTTAAAATAGATATGATATTCTAGCTACAGCAGTCTAATTAGCAACAATGATAACACCAATCAAATTTAGAAACTGACAAACATTGGTAACTATTGGTTTTATAGTTTAGACCACAGGACCAAAGTCTATAGTTACATAACAGAATAAATCATAAATTGAGAATTTGTATGCAAAGCATTTCCCCTTGTTAGGGTGGATTTGCCCTGTGTTCATCTCAGGCCAGTTGCTAGGTCCTAGGTGCTTCACATAGCATAGGGGGATGCAGCACCTGGATTCCTTTGCCCATGCTAGTTGCCCTGACTCCCAAACACTTCCATGGCACTTGCCAGTCCACTCCCACAGGAATTTGCCATTGTTTTTTTTATTAGCTTCAATTTCAAGTCTTTCATTTAGAACTTTGATCAGTTACATGTTGAGTTTTGCATAGGGTGAGTGATAATCGTCAACTCTCTGCATGTGGGTGTACAGTTCTTTCAGTTTGTATTTTTTTTGCCTTTACAACAAATCAAGTCATATATGCAAGAGTGTATTTCCTGGATCTCTACACTGTTCCATTAGACTCTGTGTCTATTTTTGTGCCAGTACCAATGTGATTTTATTTTTTGTTACTATCACTATGGAGTAGTTTTTAAAATCAGATACTGAGATGAATTCCACTTTCTTTTTTCTCAGAATCCACCAACAAAATATTAGAATTGAATTACTTTTTTGTTTACTCTTTTGTCAGCTGGGACAAATACCTGACACTTAGGGAAGGAAAGGATTCTTTAGCTCACAGTTACTGGAGGCTTCAGTCCATACTCAGCTGGCTGAATGACAGTGTGTCACATGGCAGAGAGCAACCTTTCATGGCTGTGGCAAAGAGCAGAGAGCGAAAGGGATTGGTGGTAGCTCAGGCAGCTAGCTAGCCTCTCTCTAGCTGCCTTACATTTTGATACAAATTACCTTTCCCAGGACAGGTGAAGCATCAATCCACACAGTAATCAGTCACAAACTCTAGATGCTGCCCCATGACTTCATGAGTCTTTGGAGGGACAACTAAACACAAACCATAACAATAACTAAACAATGTTATAGGAGACAAAGCCAAAATACAAATATTGGTAACATTTCCATGCATCATGAGATTGCTAAAAAGGTAATTATGAAAGCAATTTCATTTATACTATATTCAAAATATGTAATACCTAGTAATAAATGTAAGGGAGTAAAAGTACTTCAACAATGAAAATTCTAACATACTGATGAAAGAAATTGAAGAAGATACCATTGAAATCACAAATTAAAAGGATTAATAGCGGCAAAAATGACCATCCTGCTAGAACAATTAATGGATTCAGTGAAATCACCATCAAAATTTAGTGACATTTTCCCCTGATACTCAGGATCACAAGCACAAACTCCATTTGGAAGTACAAAATACACAAAAATAAT
Organism: Octomys mimax; assembly: GCA_002564305.1. Classification (NCBI taxonomy): domain Eukaryota; kingdom Metazoa; phylum Chordata; class Mammalia; order Rodentia; family Octodontidae; genus Octomys; species Octomys mimax. The sequence continues at coordinate 2,573 of NDGM011206969.1, read as the reverse complement.
TAAAAAAAAAAAAGACTTGCATATATATTCTTTTCTATCAAATCTGAATATACTGTTACATTTTTGGAATTACCTTTTATTATAGTTTCTCCTTTGTTTTTGTTTGTTGTTATTAATCTAAAGAAACACATATAAAACAATTTGATATGGTTGTTAGGATAAAGAAAATGTATGTCTATATCCTGGCTTTGTCATGTCTGAAACTTTGTTTTTTTTTTTTTTTGTTTTTTTTTTCCATTTTATGTATTTAGTACAGGGTCTCAGCATGCAACTCAGACTTGTAATAGTTGTTCTGTTTTCAGCCTCCCCAGCCCTGGAATTACAGAAGCCCTGGTCTCGGTGACCGGCTCAGTACACCTCAGGAGCGGGCCTGGTACACCATGGAATACCAGGGATCGAACCCTGTGCCATGTGCTTTTGAAAGCAGGTGCTTAGTCTATTGAGCTATCTCATTGGCCCTGTCCTTCTATTTTTAAAATAGGTAAGTCTGAAATTTAAAGAGATAAAGACTTAGCACAACCGTTGGCTTCTGGCATGTATTCCACTAAAGCCTGTCATTTTTTAGCAGGTATTTCTGTCATTGTGGAAATGCCACATAGCATTAGTCCCCTCAAATAGCAAGTTTACAACTATTGTAAACTTAAGTGTTCAATGTCACCAATTTGGATGCTACTGTTATAGTTCTTATGAATTTGTATTCACGTAAGTTTTGTCACTGATATTCTTGATAATTTTAATTACTCAATTGTGCTTTGTTATTGTGATTTTATAAAGAATTTTGCAAGCTAGCTCAATATTTTTTCCTTAAAAATGTATCCATTTTTATTGGTCCTATTATTTTTCTAAGTATTTAGTAAAAATCTTTTTGTTTAGAACTTTTTGAAAGTCTCTAATGGAAATTCTATTGAAATTTTGGAAGTTACACTCACTACAGAAGAATTAACATGTACTGCATTTTGATTAATTTCCAGCCAGCATGATATTCATTTCTATTCATATGGATATATTTTCCTATGTATAGTAATCCTTGGTGTTTGACATCCAAGTATCTTAAATCTCATGAATAAAAACGTTCCTAGGATACTCCAGCACATTATGTAAAATACTGTGCCTTATGTCTGTAAACTTCACATGTTTTTTCCATACTTTAAAACATCTCCATATTATGCATAATGCCTCATGAAAAGTAAATGTTGTATGAGCAATCATAACAATACATTGTTTAGGGTAGACTGACAAGGGAAAAGTCTTGATATTTTCAGTACAATCATAATTTTTTATTTTTCATTCTTATTTCTTAATCTTTCCTCTCTCTCTCTCTCTCTCTCTCTCTCTCTCTCTCTCTCTCTCTCTCTCTCTCTCTC
>NDGM011206962.1:1103-15452 GCA_002564305.1 Octomys mimax | reverse complement strand
TTTTTTCTTTCTTTCTTTTTTTTTTTTTTGCAGAACCAGGGATTGAACTCAGGCCCTTGCACTGGCCAGGCAAGCGCTTATTCTACTGAACTATCTACCCAGCCCCTTTTTTCTCATTCTTAATCAGGCTTACTGAATATGAAGTTACTTCACTGTTTTAGAGAAGTATATTTTGTCTTTTATTGACAAAATTTGTTTTAATATGTTATTAATCTCTTTTATGCTTATACATCTTTTTCCTTTCTTTAGGTACATTTTCATGTTTTATTTCTAGCTTCTTGAATTGTGTACTTTATAAATAAAATTTAAGGTCTTTCTTATTTTCTAGTAATTATACTTTCTCTGAATACAGTTTTATCTAAATTTTTCAGGGTGTTGGTATTTGGAAATTTTTAAAGACAATATTATCTAAAACATTTGAAATTTGGTTTTTGATTTCACTGTTAATACAAAAATTATTTAAAAAGTGATTTTATATTTGTGAATTGGTGGAATGTGTATATATAAGATGCTTCAGAGTGGTAGGAAAGCAGGTCTGCAGATAGACTTGAATTCTTGCATGTCTCCAGATATTTTTTCCTCTCATTTGAAGGTTAATTTGCTTCAAAGTAAGATTATAATCCAAAATTACTTTCCCACAGAAATTTGAAAATAAACACAAATGTATACAGGTCTTCAGTTTTATCAATAAGAAATTTAATGATGAGTATCTTCTAATTAATTAATTAACTAATTAATTTTCGAACCAGATCTTCTGGGCCAGTGAGATAGCTCAACGGACTAAGTGCCTGCTTAGGCAAGTATAAGGACCACAGTTCGATCCCTGGTACCACATGCTACACTGGCCTTGCCCCGAGGTGCACTGAGCCTGCTACCTAGATTGGGAGTGCACAATTGGGAGTGCTGTAACCCCAGTGCTGAGGAGGTTGAAAACAGGAGGATCACTATGAGTCTGAGCTGTGTTGTGAGACCCTGTACCAAATATATAAAAAAAGAAAAGAAAGAAAAGAATAGATCTGAGGAAAACAGTCATTGGAATAACATGCTTCCAAAGGGGAAAGATGGAGTATTTCTTCTAGAGAACTTTTAAGAAGGCCAGGGACCAGTACTCTTGGCTTGAAACAAAAGACTGTACTATCTATCAGACATCCTTGACTGTTTTCTGCATAGCATACACAGCATATGATCACATTTGAATGGACACTGGAGCAAACTGATGAGGCTTCATTCATGCTTCACCTGACAGCTCCTAAGGTGATAGTAGGTATTCTTAACAAGTTTGTATTGTGTGTGTGTGTGTGTGTGTGTGTGCATGTGCATTTCTTTGCAGTATGGGTGACTGAATCTATATCCCTGGTCCCACACTCCTTCTTCCATTCCCTAGGTCCTAATCTTGAGAGGACTCATCAATAAACTTTTCAGCTCATAGATTTGTGTTTCACAGTTTGTTTCTCAGGACTTTTGACCCAAGAAAAATCTTTAAAATTATTTTATACTGTAAAGTATTGTGAAATATATTACTTATGTGTCATTCTTAAACCACCTTAGTTGTGGATGTATTTTTAATGCTTTTAAAAATTAATTAAATTAATTTGAGGGCCAGCCAAATAGCTCAGCGGATTAAAGCACCTGCAAGCAGGCAGAGGGGTTGGGGGTTTGGTTCGCCAGGCCTGCCGTGCCAGCCCCACCCCAGGGTGCACTGAGATGGCAATTGAGACTGAGTGTGGTGGTGCACACCTGTAATCCCAGCTCTTGGGAGGCTGTAAACAGGCAGATCACTACAAGCTTGATCTAGTAGTGAGACCTTGAACACCCTGTAACCCTTCCCTAAAATATACAAACAAACAAACAAAAATTAATTTGATTCTCTCTCTCTCTCTGTCTCTGATCACAGGGAATTTGTACCTGCACATAATGTATCTTGACTCTTCTTTTTTCTCCATGCATGTAGTTTTTCATTCATAATCAAGCATCAGGGAAAAAGCCCCATGTACAGACTTTATGAGATGCCTACAAAAAGCTCTGTCAAGCACTGGGATAGGTAAAACACCACATGAGAAGCTCTTAAGTGCTCAAATTAATTTCACAAGGGGAATACAGACTTGTATATATACCATCCTGTAACCCAAGATGATAGAAAACAAACAGAAGGGTACAAACAACATTTTAGGAGCCCTAACTGGGAGTGTCCATTCTTGTCTGAGATAATTATAGATGTGAGTAAAATCTTAAAACCTAAGGAGAGTGTGATGGCAGTTGTGGCTCAGGAAGGGTCAGTTCTGGCAGACAGCATAATATTTACAAAGGCATTTAGATCACTGAGAACATCTAGATCATCCACAGCCTCATGAAAATGTTTAGTGCTCCCTGCCATCAACATGTAATTCAAACTAACACAAACATTAAATTATAGAATATGATTAAGTTTAACAGAATGCCAGAATGCTTTTCATTCATTTGACATTTCAGTGGTGTGTGTGTGAACATATGTAGGGACCAAATATCAGATTCTTTCTATGAGTTGTTAGCATGTTAAAAATGAGCTTAGTTTACACCGTAGGTACCCTTCCTTGGGGAAGGAAGGCCAGGGATGATGAGGCTGTAAAAACAGGATCAGCCAGTTCAAAAGGAGCTCCTCTTATGTTAAGGGGCCTGCCCTTTATGTTGATAATAGACAATGGGAGTTACAGATTTTAAGTTGGAAAGTACCATGAGAATTACAAGGGCTTAATTGACTGACATCTGTTAATTGATTGCACTGGCCCAGGCAGAAGACTATAAAGATTTAACTATAGCTATCATAATGGATTTGAGAGGTTTAAAAAGTAGAATTTGTCATGTCGTTAGCTGATGGGTCAGTATACTTAGGTTTGAGTTTGAACTTAGTTGATACCTAGTCCTGTAGCCTTGAACAAGTCACTTACTGCCCATATGCTGCAGTTCTCACCTACAAGTTGCTATGTCCTGAGTGAATTAGTTAAGGGGTTTAGTGTATTTTTGTTAGGAGACAAAATATTTTTAGTGGAAGGCACAGGGGCGACTTCCAGATTTACATCAAGCAGTTTAATATGCTACTTTTTGGATTAGAGACTTACAGGGCCTCTCCTAGTAGGTCTATTCTCTGGCTCTTGGTGGGACCTTTCCTGGTCGACTGGCTGCACTTGGCCACGATCTCCCACAGACTTTGGGTAATCAGCTTCAAGTATAAAATCACCACATATACTTCACATGACTACCTGACATAAACCCTGAAATCCAGGATACATTCTGCTTATTAAATCATGTGTCCTGTGTCTGTATGGCAGAGGTATTTTAGCTGTAACTGGCACAAAAGTACTGTGCTTGCATTGGAGATATATATATATATACATATATATATATATTTATTTATTTATTTATTTTATCCTTCCTTCTTGCTTGAGTCAGATGTGTTCCTTGTCAATGGTTTTGTTTTTATCAAGAGACAAAACTGACTTAATGGGCTTCTTAGCCAATAGTTAAGAGCCCTGACTGCAAATGGTTGGGATGGAAGGAAGGAGAAAAATAAAATAATGTACATTAAGCTCTTAAAATAATTATTTCAAGGATTTTTTTCTCATAAAAACTCAAGGTAAAGGACAGTGTACTCCTAAGTAGGTAAGTGGAACATGAGTGCCCAAGATCTATTTAGAAACTTAAACACAGGACCCCTCCCCCGCAAAGGCCAGATATTCAGGAGGCTAGGAAGTCTAAGGGTTCCTAGCGGGGAGCCACAACTCAGAGGAACAGAAAGGGAAAGTGTGAATATCCCAATGCTGTGGCCATAGCAATACAACTGCCCCTGATTTCCTACAATAGCCAGGGAAAACAGGCGCAGCTTTGCTTTTGCAAGTGACTGTCTGTTGTCTCATAGAATTAAGATGATGTCTACTCCTTAAAGACATATATGTTGGTGTCAGAAGAGTGACTGGAAGCAGTTCTACTTAAAGATCCCACACTATACTTGCTTTAACTTGATTACAGAGGTCAAGCACTGTTAGGCTGAGTACTTGCATGTAAACATGTTTTAAGCTATCTGCATAAGAAAAGATAGAGGTGCTAGGACTGCTCTTTCATGATTTTATTCCAAAAACCAAATAAGTATTTGAGGAAAGCATATAAAGTTGCTGGCAGTACCACTACCACCCAAGCAAGCAGTAGCTTAGATCTCTTATTATTGGACAGGTGATGGGATAAGATCATTCAACAAATGGTGCTCTTACCATCTCTTTACAAATAAGAGGCTCAGTAACCAGCAAAGTGGTGATGGAGTTAGGGTCCAAACAGGCTGGACTTCAGAGCCCATGCTAGTCAAAGCTTTACCATCAAACCTCCATAATGAGGACTGCTACACAGGCTGTCGTAAATGTGACCCAAAATTAGATTAAAGAAAAATGGAATGAGCCTGTTTGGAAGTAAATGGCCAATTTTAACTTTGTTCTTATTCTAAAATCAGCTCAGTTAATTAGTGTCTTTTGGAACATGTATTTCACAAAAATTATTTTTTAGCTAATTCATGCTTCCCCAAATTCATTCTATATGTAACATGTAAGGTATAATGTGTTATATATAACACATATGCCTTATAGGGATAATGAACAAAAGGTACTATTAGTTCTGCTTCAGAACCACCACTTCTCAACAACCTCAGTGGTCAAAAGATTGTCAGCCAGAGGAATATCTGGTTTTTAAGACTTTTCCTTACTCCTGTGAGTAGGAGCTATGATGTGTGATCTAAAATTGAGGTGAATCTTAATTGAAAATATTATATAATAAAAAATTGTGACCTTCCCTGCCCCACACTCCTCCTCGCATTGACTACACTTGTCCTATCAATTTTGCCGCTTTTTTTTTTTTGTGGAGCCGGAGATTGAACGGAGGCCCTTGTGCTTGCCAGGGAAGCGCTTATTCCACTGAGCCATCTCCCCGGCCCCTATTTTGCCATTTTCTGAAGCACTTCTAGAACATCTCTTCTTGTCTTTAGTTGTGCTGTCCTGGCTACCTTGAGGTCTTGCATCAGCTAAAAACATTTATCTTACATGGTGATTTTGACTTTAGGGAAGAGACAGAAGTCCCATGATGTCAAATCTGGTGAATAAGGTAGAGAAGGTCACACAGTAATATTTTTATGAGAACCTGCTTTTCTATAGATGGCACTGGGCCCAAGGATCTACTACATTTGATTGCATTTCAAAAAAGCACTCATGTGGGGCTGGGGTGATGGCTCAGTGGAATAAGCGCTTCCCTGGCAAGAGCAAGGGACTGAGTTCAATCCCCAGTTCTGAAAAAAAAAAAAAAAAAAGCACTCATGAAAAAGAACAACCAGAACTGCTTTCAGAAAGTGGCAAGAATGATGGGGTGAATGTGTTCAAAGTGGCAGTATATATTTTGGGACAGAATAATGGTAATGTGCTTTAATTTTTGAAAATTATGTATGTATGTATTTATGTATGTATATATTTATTTATTTGGTACAGGGCATCACTACACAGCTCGGACTTGCATTACAAGTGTGCGCTACCATGGCCCATTGCAGGGCTGGCATGTTGTGCTTGGGGATCCAGGCTCAGTATGGCATGCAGTATGGGAACTCATGCTTGCCAGGCAGGTGTTTATATTGCCAAGCTATCTCACCAGCCCAGTGTTGTGTTTTTATTGCAAAAGGTTTTTAAATCCTCATCATACATTTGGACCATACCTAGTATCTTTAAAAACTGTCTTCACTGTGTTCTGTTCTAACTGATCTGACCTCCTTGTCCTTGCCTACCAGTTTTCTGCTTGTCATCTGCAGTGGTATATTTCTGTTGCACTTTCTTCCTGAAGGTCTGAAGTGGAAGGCACCTCCAGATAAGTAAGTTCTTACCAAATTATTGTAACATTCATGTTATTTCTCAGTTTAAAATGTAGTTGTTTGTTTTTTTTTTTTCCTGAAAGGAATTATAAGAAACTTAACAATGGTTATCCTTGTGGAAATGAGGAGGCAGAAAGTGAGACGAAATAATGGAGGGCTTTCTCCCTTTTCCACTTAGTACCTTTAATTAAATTCAGAGTGTCAAAAGTTATACATTTTAGCTATACTTTCAGAATGTCAACAGTAGTTATCTGGACTGGGAAAGTGACTCTCTCTCTTGATTTATATATTTTAAGAAAACCTAACAAGTGTCACAATAATTTTTTTTGTGTGTATGCATATACACTCACATCCACAATGTAACTATATATGCAAAATCATATATTTTAAAGATGCTCACAGTAAGTACTTAACATGCACAAAATCATTGTTTTGTTTTGCTTCTTGAGACAGGGGCTCTCTATGTAGTTCAGGTGAGCCTTGAACTCACTAGGTAGCTGAGGCTGGCCTTGAACTTGGGCAATCCTCCTGTCTCAGCTTCGCAAATGCTAGGATTCCATGTGTATACCACTATGTCTAGCATAAACTAATTTTAAAGAAACCCATGAAGTTAAATCTTCAAAATTCAAATTCTGCTGTAGCACTTTTTTGGATGACTGTAATTACTCTGCAGACATAAAATAGAACCTTCTAATATTTTTCTAAAAATTACTAATTGACCTAAATTGTGAAATCACACTTTATATTGATTTGTTTTCTTGAAAAAATTAAAATCCATAGATATACAGCTACTTTCATTTAATGAGAAGAAAGATTTGTACTAACAGTGTTTGGACAGGATATCCTGTCTGCATCTTGTACTATGGATAACCACTTATAAGATAACAATGTACAATGTATTAATTGTTGAAACTGTCCTATTAATCAGTTTTGAAACTGTCAAAAAAATTTAAAATCCACATAACTATGGTATGCTAAACAACAAAGATACAGATATAAAAGCTCATTATATAAGTAATCAAAGAATTACTAAAATTATTTTTTTTATTTTATTACTTTGAAGAAAGGCACTTGAACAAGTCTAAATAATAGTTTGATTTCCTCAAAATAGGGGACTGTAATTGGTTTGGCATATCTGATGAAATTCAACTTTTAATACTGATCCTAGACAGTACACAGAATTAGGAAAAAATTTGTTACCAATGTTTTGTTTTTATTTTTATTTTTGTAGATTTAGGGAAGAGTCTACAGGGTGTTCAGGGTCTTACTACTAGATTGGACTCATAGTGATCCCCCTGTATATAACCTCTGAAGAGCTGGGATTACAGGCGTGTGCCATCACACCCAGTCTCCATTACCTTTCTCAGCATGCCCCAGGGGCAGGGCTGGCACTCCAGGTCAGGGAATCAAACCCCTAGCCCTTGCGCCTGCTTGTAGGCGCTTTAATCTGCTTTGCTATTTGGCCGGCTCTACCTATGTTTTATTTATTTCTACTTGCTTTCTATATTTTTTAGGAAATAGGCTGAGGAAAACACAAAGTGACAAATTTGGATAGGTATTAATAAAATCCTTCTCAGCATATGGTAGTATAGGGCCTGTGAGATAGCTCAGTGGACTAAAGTGCCTGCCTAGGCAAGTGAAGGGCGCAGGGACCTCCATTCCATCACTGGCCCCCGATGCCAGGCCAGCCCCACCCCCAGGGTAGTCCCAGCACTGGGGAGGCTGAAAACAGGAGGATCACTATGAGTCTGAGATGCGTAGTGAGACCCTGGAACAACCAAATACATTAAACAAAACAAAAGAGAGAGAGAGAGAGAGAGAGAGAGCGAGAGAGAGAGAGAGAAAGAGAAAGAATATGGAAGTATAGGCAATATGAGAAGAATACTCAAATAAGAAATGGGTCCTGACTATGCAGTTTTGACTGGGTTGTCTAAAGCCAAAGTAATGTTCAAGCAAGCTGGTGAATCTGTAGAGAAAGCCAAGTGACCAATGAAAACAGAGCTTAAAACACAGGATGCGCTCAATAAATAGTTGCTGAATAAATGCATGAGATAATTCTACTTATATAACACAAATTAATGAAACCTTTCTCTTCAAAGTTTAAGTAATATTTTTCATATGGCTCTGGTCTGTGGAAAAAAGAAATGGATTGAGCAATAGCACAGAAATCAGAATGAGCAAGCCAACCCTCAGCTTTCTTCTCCTCTAGGTATAAATTAGCTCCTTAGTCCATATCTTGCAGAGAAACAGAAATTGGAATAACAACAGCCTTGTGAAAAAGTTATATGTGGAACTCATAATTCAATTTCAGGGAACAAATTTAACTCCTGTGAATTTCCTTCATATTGTATGTCCACCTAAACTGACAAAACTAAGAAATCATATGGAGAGTTCTATCTTTCCTCTTGTTCATACTACTTCAACCCTTTATTATATAGACCCATTAACAGATACCAAGGAGAGTAAACAGTTCTTCATGGAATTTGTGAGCTAGGAAGCCCTTACAGGTCATCTGGTTCATTTAGCAGATATATAGCCAAGTTAGATAGAAATATTATAGGCAGTCAGACAGGGGTAGGCCCTCAGAAGGAACCAGTACGGAAGACAAGATACCTTGCAACTATGGAGATACTCCCACTGTGGGCCAGACCTCAAGACAAAAAAAAGATCAAACAAATGCATACTACTCCAGGGCTAAGCATCAGGGATTGATAATCTAAAGAGGTCTCTATTGCCTTGAAAAAGCCAGAGTCACTAACCCAGCCCCCTACTAAAAAGACTCTGTTCTGTATTCATGCCTGCTTGTTACCTGACTTGCTTCCTCATTTGACACCTACACAATCAATTTTAACTGAGCAATTGTGCTTGTAATCTTATTGGTGGTTCACTGTTCTGTCCCACCTCATGTGGGAGTTCCCAGTCTCCTACCTCAGACCTGCCTTACTTCCTGGTTTTGCTTTACAGAAATCCCTAAAAAGGACAGGTTCCCTGGCAACCCACTTGGGTCCCCTTCTGTCCCTCTCCCAGACAGCTTTCTTTCCCCCATAAATATATTCTGCTCTTAACCTCCATTGGTCTTAAAATTCATTCTTCAGCTTTAAAGAACACAAACTTGTCCCAGGTATTTTCAGGTTGAGAGTTTCATTCCCCTATGTCAAGAGCACACTGTTCTATTGCCATCAATTATGTTAACCACAACCCATTCCTTTCTGTTACCTGAAGCATTAAAATTATGAGTACATATCATGCTCAGAACTGTATTTTGATACTAGTAGGCAATATCCTGTGGATATTTTACAGTAGGGAAAACAATATAAATTTTAGTTCATAGACTGTGTTATCATTTTAGCAAAAGGCAAAAGATTTATATGATCTGAAGAGAAACCACAGCATTGTGTTATCAGTTTAGTTTGAACTTCTATTCTTTAAGTTAGTCAAGGGTTCCATTTACCAAGGAATAATCTATGCTATATTTTATCTAAAGGATTTGCATGTTAAGTGATTAATGCAGCAAATTTAAATACCTGTATTTTTACAAATTTCATAGGAAGTATCGAAAATGTATTACCACTTTTTCATATTTCTTAAACTATTTTTCTACATTTTGAGAAAATGGATATATGATTTTTTTTCAATTTTAAAACACTGCATATTTCTGATATAGAGACTTTCCATATAGTACTTTAATTGTGTTAATGTAATATGAAGGCTGTACTTTAAAATATGTCAAAATCAAGTTGTAATTCTTTTTTTTTTTTTTGGCAGTATTGGGGACTAAACTCAGGACCTTGTGTTTGCCAGACAGGCGCTTATTCTACTGAGCCATCTCCCAGCTTTCAAGTTGTAATTCTTTTAGGTGAAATATAAGTACTTCAGACAAATCATAGCATATAAATTGCTTACTTTCAGAATTAACTTGTCAAATACTGTTATAGAGAACCTTTGCAACAAAAAAGAACACCTTGGTGTCAGCTACCTTACAAAGGATAATGTTAAATAACTACAAAATTTATGATGAATTATATTTTGTAAGAAGAGGCCTGTGCACACTTAATAGAAAACTCACATCACCAAGGAACAACACTGCCACTTAGTGTCTGAACAATGGTAGTGGGCTGATAAACTGAATGGAGTGTGGGCAACAGGAAAAGCAGAACAGACAGTGGTGACACTACAGGGAATTCGGGAGGGAGAGCGGAAGGGAGAGACAGAGAGACAGACTGAGAAAGATTGGTGGGGGGGCAGGCTATGTTGCCATGGTAACTGTACCTTGGAGGTCAGTTAGAGTCTGGGCAGGAACAGAAACCTGAGCATCGCTTCCTGCAACTACATCTCCTGGATTTCATAAGAAAAAATGAGATTTTATAAGAAGGAAATAAGCAACTTTACTTCTCTTTCATTTAATATAATACTTTTATCAAATTACTAAAGATATAGTACAAAGAAATGCAAAATAAGGTCAGAAAAATATAAATATTTTAAAAGGAAATAATGTTTCAAAATAATATTTTCTAAGAATTCTATTTGTTTTTTCCTATAGAAAAAGCACACAAGTTTCTACTAGACTAGAATATAGGAAACTTTAGCAATCAAAAATTTTTCTAAACAGATTTCATGGTGCTACAAATACTGGGTGTGATTTTATATATTGCTTTTTTTTAAAAAAAATTTAAAGCTGCAACGTAAGTTGTATAACATTCATTAACAGGCATTCTTTTGAAATTATTTTCTTATATTAGACATACTGATCTTCAACTAAACTTGAAGGCAACTTTTTCAGTGGTAAAACCTAAATAAGTTCTAGTTTCATACTACATAATGAAAAGATTTCCAAAGTTATCACATGTACTTACAGATGTCAATATATAAAACAAAGCTGTGAACTACAGTCCCTTGACTAGCTATACTTATTAGGACTGCATTTGTAAGTTGAACCATAGCACAAGCTTCAAAGTGTAAAAAAACAATTAAAAATAAAGACAAAGGAAACAGGAATAAAAAAAGCATTTTAAGAACTCAGAAAAGAAGAAAAGGAGCAGAGCAGGAAGTCCGTGAGGAGCTGGAGGTGTGCTAACAAGGTTCACAGGGTTCTCTGATTTCTTTCCTGAATGACAAAGTCCAGCACTGAGCATAGTCACTGTTGAAGAGTAACTTCTGGTGATAGCACCTAAAGGCCTACGCTATTTTGCGATTAACAAACTTTTACAAAGGCGCCATATTTTCCATGAAAGATAAATTATAGTTAACAGAATTACTTCTTTAAATTTTGTATAATATATAATATATAAAAAATCAAAATTTGAATTAAATAACATGGCCTTAGTGTCCTGATCACTTGCTATAATTATGATTTAAGCATGGGAAACTCATGAAAATTGTTATGTGCAATTTTATCATTCACATCGACTAATAGAACATACTTTCGCATTCTCCTATAATGGAAAGAAAAATCTATAAACAGTAACATTCCAAATAAGGGATAAACAGCTTCCTGGGGAAATGGTCAAGTCCTGAATTTTCATAAGAGAGTTAACTCTAAATTCACTGATAAATGATTGGCCTAGTATATTTTCTGTGTACTTCTAGGAAATTCTATACCTGCTAATGCAATGTTAGTTTAGCTTTTTTTGTCACCTACTAATATATATGTAGACACTGCTTTTTTGATACTAGGTTATCTATTTGCATATATGTAGAGATTAAAACATTTTAACATAAATTTCACTCCAAAATTATGGAACACATCTGTGTTGCTTATTTTCTTTATTATGTCAACCCCAACACACAAATGCACACAGTGCATTTCAACCAATACACACATGAATTTGGATTACAAACACTATTCTTTATAAATACAGACAATTGTAACCTATGAAAACCTTACACAATTTTCTCCTTTTTTTCCAACCTACCTCAGCCAATAATTTTCTCTTCACAAAGAACCATTTTCAAAACAACTTCCAAATTTTCCAACAGAGTACTGAAAGGCTAATGTATCTCCACCGAAGCACTCAGCAGAGGACCCCTCAAGGCTGTGCTCAATCACAAGCCATGCAACTGTGGCAGGCGCTCGCACTCAATGATCTCAGGTGCTATGCTTGCAGATTTGTCAGTGGACCAGCACAACAGAGTACTCGTGGGAAATACCAGCACAAAGAGTAAGTGCTGGAGAAATGTTTTCCATTTTAGAGTTTATAAATAGACTTTTCACCAAAAGAAACACAGGTTGCTTTTTGAGTTGGGAGGCTCTCTGGGAATCATCCCAAGCACCTCATTTTCTGGTGAGGAAATGGAGGCAGTTTCTGCTGTTGCTCAGGGCTCATCAGCGGGTGAAGGGGAAAAGAGCACCAAGCAGTCTTCTACTTCTGTAAACTGTTTGCCCTTTATTTTATTCAAGCCTTTATGCAGGGGAAGAGCATTAGCAGGAATATTTATCTTTACTATAAAGAACAGCTTTTTTAGTAGACTAACATAAGAAGCGTGTACCAGAAATAAAAATATATGAGTTGCAAAACAAGGCTAATTTCTTTCAGGACAGGGATCGGTAACGAAATGCCCTAGTGATACTCGTGTTCCATATACTTTGCTTAAGTGCTCTGTAGTCTCCTTGTAATTGAGTAGTTAGTTTTCATAAGTTGTTCATCTCCACATTCTTCCTTTTTCACTTACTGTGATATTAATACTTGACATTTCCACAGAGACACAACTTTATATGTCTACAGTCATTTGGCTTTGTTCCTCAGAAAATTTAAGCTACAGCATTAAGAGATTCTGACTCATTTGCCTGCCATCAGATAGAATTATGACTGACTAAAGCTTGTTATCCAAGCAATATTGAAATCATATTTGTTTAGAACAATAAAACAGCACAATTAAGAAATATATAAAATAGCATTCATTTCCACTTTGAAAGTGGGCATGTCTCCTGGCATTAAAGTACATTTACAATATGTTAATAAACTGAAATTTCCTTTTCTTTAAATCATGAAAAAAATTTTTTAAATGAGATATTCTCATGTATGGTAAATTTAATATTGACAGAAATTAAATATTAATTATATAAAGCCCAATACTTCAGAGACAAAGAAACATAGAAAAGACAGATGACATGTAAATAATGGAGGAACATAGACACACAGACATGTGCAGGTATGTGCAAACATATACTCTCATTATTGAATATTTGTTAATTTGCATTACTGGAGAATAGTCCATTTACAAATTTAAATGCTAATGTGTGAAGTTTTTAATAATTGTGGATATAACCTTCTTAAACAGAGTACATGGAACTTAGTCTTCTTACTGATATTATTATGGTTAGTAATAAGTACTGAACACTAATGCAACACAGAGATTATTTATGACATAAAAGAGGCTTGATATGGGTGTTTGCTCTGACACTAACTGGTCCCAGATGGCCTCACTTTCTGAGGTCTTAGAAGTGCTCTTTGTATATTTTCTTCCACCATGTTAGAATTTCTTGCTTCTGTAGTATACTCAGCAGAGTTCCATTACTAAAAATAAATGTAGCTGTTTGTAGTCTGCTAGGAATAGAGAGACTTAATACATTAGGACTCTTAAAATGAGAGTACTGTCCAACCGTTCTAAGTAAGAGCCTGAAGAGCTGTCTTATGAGGAAAGTGCCTGAGGGAGATGAAGCCCTGGCACAGCTGTGACACAGCAAAGAACTTAATCTGACTGCCAGCAGCAGAAGCACTACCAGAAGCAGTACCAGCAGCCACACCTTACTGACCAAGTGACCCATGTGGGTGGATGATCGCCCAGGTTTCCTCCGCTTTTAAATTCTATGGTGCTAACTTTTAGTGCATGGACTCAAACACTTATTTTGGCTGCCTGAGATTTTTTAAAGCTTTTTCCCCTCTATTTAGGTTTCTAGTATGTATTTCTTTGAGGGAAAGCAGCTAGATGAGAGACCACAAGTCTAGGGGCATGCATTCTCCGAACCATTGCAATGCATTGATAAATACTACGATGAAAAAACCCATAATATTATACCCTTTCAACTCAGACTCTTCTGAAAGACAATATTAATCTCCTGGGAGCATCATTATACAAAGTTATCAGAAAACACAGGCAATGGATCTCAAGTTCTGTCTTGTAATCATACATATGGGTCATCATTGGACAAAAAGGCAAGTAGAACATAAATGTTTTACAATCTGCCTTTACAAAGTACCTCAGAAAATATTCTTAAGAATACAGTATCTGATATTCTAACTTAAAAAGGATCAAATACAACCGATTTTTAAAAATTAAAATTTGTATTAATTTCTATTTTGGGGAGGCTGACTTCTCACAGGCAGATGAGGAAATCCTAGGTTACACTGTGTTCTTTATTAGTATTTTTTTTTCCTACCTTTGTTCAATTGCACTGGCATGCTTTCAGATTTCATCAGCCTCTGCTGCTGCTGCTGCTGCTGCTGCTGCTGCTGCTGCTGCTGCTGCTGCTGCTGCTGCTG